>VUQP01047942.1:0-16590 GCA_015108555.1 Coptodon rendalli
ATAAGGCAGTGCAGGGCTTTGTATCTACCGCTCCGCTGTGATATAACGAGCGGTCACGGTCACGTGGCTTTCCGTTGCCCTGGAGCTCCACCCATTTGTAGTTAGAGCAACAGAAGATACCTGGGACAGTTCAGCCATAACCTTAAACTTCTCCTGCTCATACATGCTTGGAACGACCTTGTCACTGAAGTGGACGCGCAACGAGATATCATAGCGTGGCTCAAGCACGTTCATCACAGTTTAAACCTTGTTTTGCACAACAGACAACGGCCTCCCGTCTGCAGCTAAACACCCCATTAGCTTTTAGCTTTAGCCCGGTTGGACTGGGCCGCAAAGGGCTGCTTAAATGCCGCAAACTCCTCTGCTCCGCTACTTGGACCGCTAGCGCTGACCATAACTACCGCTTGACAGACTGACGACGCGCACCATACACATACTTTTTTTTCTTTTTCGAATCTTCGGATCACGTGCATACCGAACCGTGGAGTGGGATCGGTTCGGATTTCGGATAAACCGTGATCCGTTGCACCCCTAATAAATGTGGTTGGAAATCAAGATCAACCAGTAAATCGACATCCTTACTTTCATGTTCCATTCTCCACTGAGACAAGAGACAGGTACAGTGTCTGTCAGACACAGCTTCAGGCTTGGAAGTGCTAATTCTCATCCTAGTACTCGGCTTCAAACCAATCACCAAACCTGACACCTTTCACCCCATTGTTGAAATTCTGTCCATGCAAATTATGAGTCAGTGACAAAGAGTAGGCCCTATGAAGTCCAGCAAACACAGAATGAGTCCGACTTATTGCCAGCAATAAGACCCAAACTCTCACTATGGTTGTAACTGTTTGCAGTAATCGTCGTAATACCTTCTGACACACCCCACCGCAGGAAGAATGCAGTCGAGTACCTCATCCGAGTCCACAAGCTCACATGCTCAAGGATTGTGTAGTGTTCCACAAAAAGAATGAAAATCTCATTGTTCCTTCTGAATCTGAGGTTTGACTAATGAATGGACTTTAACATCACAATTAAGTAATAATTTCTAATTAAAAAATTAAAAAGACTTAAATGTATCAATAGAGGAGTAAGAGTTTTGGAAAAAGGCTATTCCAATTAATTTGCCATTTCAGTGTCAAGTTGTTTGAGATTTTTCCCCTTTGAAGAGAAGAAATATGCTGTTTTTGTACAGGCGTTATATTAAAAGAGTGTGTCAGAGATGGTATTATTGGATTAATAACACTGAAAGTTTGATTCTAAACACTGAGTGACTGAAAACGTGAGAAAAAACATGTTTAATTTATTAACAATATTCCAAAAATGATCTTTTTCCAACATAAGCAAGTGTACTTTCTGCATGTACCCAGCCACACATGGAGCGCTGAATGAGAACCCAGTCTCTGCCCCAGTATGCTAACCCTGTAGCATTTTGTACGCTTCCTGTGTCTTCCTCAGTCAGGGTCAGATCGCCCTCCTGTTTCCCTGCTGCCCAAGCTGGAGTCTGACATCTAAGAGCATCTTTTCACTCATTTCTCAGCCAGTCTATTCCTGCTCTTCATGGACAACTCCTCCTACTCATGTCACAGCTTTAGCATCAATTTGAAAGATGCAGACTAAAAAAAAAAAATCAAAGTAATTAGCAGGGTGTCTCACAAGAGGAAATGTGCCATCATCCACTCAGATCTCAAATTATTTTCATTTGTTCTATTTTTGGTGGAGGAGAGCTTGTGCTTTAAATGTGTGATTTCTTTAAATCTGTACAAGAGAAGTATGCACATCTATTGACAAAGTTAATGCTGAATGAATTGATGCAGATGCAATCTTTGACCTTTTGTTATAGTCATTGTTTTAAAAAAACAATAGATTTTTATGCTATATGTTAATGTTTTTTCTTTTTTTTTGTTAGCCATTTTTTGTTTAACATCATTAAATTAACTATGTAAAAAAAGAAAGAAAGAAAAAAATCATTTGGACAGCACAGATACTTGCATGTGCCTTCAATCTGGAGCTGGTTTTTATGTGCTGGGCCTCACAACAGTTAAGCCTTGATTGGCTGCACAAAGCTCAGATCTCAACCCCATCCACCCATCCAAACACCTCTGGGATGAACTGGATTGTCGACTGTAAGCCAAGCCTTATCGCACACTGTTGGATCTCACTAATGCTGTTTTGGCTGAATGAGAGCAAATCCCTGCAGCCAGTTTCCAAAATCTGGTGGAAAGCCTGAAACCAAAAGTGCGGAGGCTTAGAGTAGCAGAACAAAGCCCACAGTATTAGAATGACATGTTCAGTAATCACATGTGGATGTACAGTTCAAGCATTCGCATACTGTTGGTCATACTGATAAAAACTGTGATGAGTCCTATAACCAGGGCATGACTTTAAAAAAAAAAAAGGGAAGCTGAGTCATGAAGCAGTTTGGATCTACTGCCAGATACAACAGTGGGCTCAGCTGTGACAGCCCTGCCGCTCTGAGACACCTGCAACTACAACAGAAACAAAAGAAGAAATATTCCATCAGAAACATTCTAGTGCTTAAATTATTAAAGCAGTGCTATCCAACTATACCCAAACATAATAAAAATGTAGGTTTCGAAACTGGAAAAGCAGAAATAAATGTATTTTTATAACAACCTGCTGGTACAAGAAGTAGGCAGCTACTTTCTCATAGTCAGGGCCCTGGGAAATGGTTGAAATGATTAGGCGAGCCACACGGTGGTCATCTGTAACTGTGGATCTTGCCCTGATGAGTTATACTCAACATAAAAAAAGAGTTGCACAAATAATTTGGTCCAAATGGTGCTGCATATCTTTGAAGTTTTTGTCAGAGCTCTCCACTCATGCCAGGTGATGCCATGGATATAATCTCAATATATTAGTGATTGAGAATTAGTCAGCAATCACCATCAACAGAAGCACAACAGAGGTAGAACAATGCATCGTGCAACTCATGTTAATACCAGTACGAAAGCTGTGAAGAGGCTCATTAGATGCAGTCAGTATTGAAATTGTAAGATGTGCTCAGTTTCACAAAACCTCCACAGGTGGCAGCATTGCATCACTTTTATCTTATTTTTCACTGTAGTCACTCAACTGGGGATGTTGGTTTCATATTTATCCTTACTCTGCAACTCTAATTTAAACATAATGGGTGGGTTGGTGCGATCTGTCAGGAACACCAAATCCAAAATCCAGAGATAGTCATCTAGCTGTGTTTGCTGCTTGCTTGTTTCAGTGAGTGTAGAACATCCATCTAAGCAGACTGTTGGCACAAACAGAGCAAGTAATCCCAGAATTCTGTCCCAGATGAGCAGAATCAACTTTTTGGGATTGCCTTATCTGAATGATTGGACATGCATCAAGACAGAAAAAGTCATGTTCAGTAGAAAATCCATCACTCCTTTGTTAACCCACACAATGCCTGCTGGGTAACTGATATTTTCTCCTTTACAAATCAGTCTATTTACAACAAGTCTGTATTTTCTCTGGCAAAATCATCTCCAAAAATCTGATGAAAAAACTTTCATTACATCAGTCAACTCAGTAAACTGGAGAAAGCAATACTCACATTTTACATTGACTGGCCACACTTGACTACATAATTTAGCTTAGCTCAGGTAAACTCTGTTTCATCTGTCAGATAGTATATCTGGGTAGCTCTAAAAAACCAAACCAAACATCTATAATTTAACCAAATCAAGTATGAGAAATTGTTTAGAAGTCATTCCAATATGTCTCATTCAAGTCTTAACCAAAGGTGTCATATATCGGTGTCAGATTTTTTAAAAAAAGGTGTCCTTTGGTTTTTGCTGGTTAACACACTGGCTGAGAGACAACTGTCCTCTTTTAAAGGACGGTAGTAGTCAGTTAGAGGCAGGGAGGGAGGTGGAAGTGACTACCCAGAGGAAAGGAGGAGCCCTTCCAAACATTTTGTTTACATTCTTAAAATTTCTACCTAATAAGTGTTATAATTTAATTGCCTGAATAAATCAGTTGGCTGCCTGAACTTATTATCATTAGAAATAGTAGCGGACGCTCTCCGATGCCGCTTTCACCCCTTACAAATCAAGCAAATTGGATTAGTCCGCCTCACACTGGGACTTCCCTTTACAACACAGCTAATTTATTTTATCAAGGTGACTGCTAATGTGAACTGTGATCCATTTGTTTCCCCAAGAAAGAAAAATCGGGAGCATCAAAAAAGAAAAGAAAGAATGGAAAGGGGGCAAAAGCCAACTATGAAGTAGTTTCTTTTAAAAGAAAGGTGAACAGTGAACAACTAAAATGCTAAGAATGGTTTAGCGATCAGCAACTGTTAAAAATATTAAGCTAATGCCAGATGTAACACTATAGCCCCTTTTTCCATTAGTAACTATTGGCTCGACTCGAGGCGGTACGACTCGGCTCTACTCAGTTCTCATTAAAATTTAGTACCACTGTGTGTGGTTGTTAGCAACGCGGCCGAGCGTCTCGTGACGTAGTTAGTATGCATCACCAACGCCATAACGAAGGCTGATGTCTGTGGCTTTTTGTCAGATTCGGGGACCATTGTTGTTTTCTGTGGCTATTTCCTCGTCACTAGGTTTAAAAAAATGGCAGTTTTTATTTTTGTGAAGGAGACGCTCTCATGACTCATCGAGTGATGCCTTAACTTAGTACCTTAGTAGGTACTAATAAAGTAGCGGGTACCAGGGTTTTTTAGGGTTTTAACGTAATGGAAAACCCTGAAAACCAAGGCGAGCCATGGGGTGCCAACCTGAGTAGGTAATAATGGAAAAAGGGCTTATATGCCTCAGCCAGAGAAGAAGCAGCAGGTTCCCCAGATGATCGGACTGACTTCTGATCTGCCTTAGCACCAAAAGAGTTAGAATGTAATTAGGAGCTTGTATGTGTAGCAGAGAGTGAGCAGGAAAATATGATAGAGGATGATAGAAGGGAAGATGGGGAGAAAAATGAAGTTTACCCTGAGGGTGGTGGGAAGAATGAGGAGAGGACAGAACGTGTTAGAAAACTCAGATTGCTGTTTTAAGCTTTGTACCACAGTAATCATAAATGATTAACTGAAAAAGAAGAAAACGATGCACTCTTAACCTTGATACTTCAAGCATTAACCATAAATTAATTGCAGACAACAGGTTGAGAAATGAAGGGTGAAATGTGAGAAGATTTCACACTGTGCAGACTTCTTGACATATCACAGATTTTATTAAATGTGGTATAGAAACACTTCTGTAGTGGTCATTAGGGTAGCCAGTAATGATTGTTCTATACAGCTGTCGGCTCAATTATTTGTTCAGAGTTAGTGGACTAAATCACAAGTGCTGCAGCCAGGAGACCATAGTTCATGTCCAATTTAGAAGCTTTGTGTTTTGCACTCTATTTTGTTTGTTTCCCTTTCACTTGCAGTTTACATTTGCATTCACACACCTGGTTAGGTCTAGGCACCAAAGATTACTTGGTTAGATTTAGGAACGGATCAAGGTTTGGGTTAAAATATGCCCTTTCATGCCATTAACCTTCCATATTTAAACTTTACTGTGGCCGTGTCCACACTAATACATTTTCATTTGAAAACGTATCCTTTTCTCTTCGTTTTGGCCTTCTGTCCACACTGAGACGGTGTTTTTGGTCAAGGAAAACAGAGCTTTTTGAAAATGTTCTCCAAAACAGATACATTTGAAAACGCTGTTTTCGTGGTGCAGTGTAGACTGCGTAAACGGAGACTTTTTAAAACGATGACGCATTTTAGTCATATGATGTAGTCATGTGACCAATTAAACTAAGATAGCGGAGCAGTTGTTTTGTTTGCTCTCAATTTTTACAGCCCTATTAAAGATTAATATCAGTTTGTACATGCTCCAGATAGCGTTTCTTCAAATTCTTTAACTCTCACTCTCTTTTGCAACTTTGTACTTTTGTGTTACTCGCAGCAACAACTCCACCTCATTGTCAGTTCATTTGAAAAACTCGGTGCTTTTCCTCAACATTTTGCTGTGATGTTTCAAAGAGCTGGAAAGTAAATAAACAGCAGACAGAAATAACGCAGGTCGAATCGTCTTATGTGTCACACGTGCGCAATACAGCAACGTAAGCATTTTCAGTCGTTCCCGTGTAGATGAACAACTGTTCGGAAATGATTGAAAACGCTAGTGTGGATGTGGAGCTTTTTTAGACGAAAAAGACATTTTCAAATTTATTCGGATTAGTATAGACGTCGCCTGTGATTAAAGCTGATACACAAGTGTCCCTGTGTAAAGTGTTGGTCGTGACAGGTCATCTCATCTTTGTCAGAAACCTGGTGTGTGATGACACCTTAAACACTGTATTTTTGAGAGGCCAGGGGCTTTGATAAAAGAACGTTTGACAGCCTGGATTGAGAATGGGATGATTATACTCACATTTCCAAATTTCTTTGAATATAATTTTGTCTGAGCTTGAAACCATAACTTCCTTCTGTCTCACTGCTGATGCTTGATGATATTCAAATAAGCAACATGGGTGAATAAGAGTTCATCTTCCAGTGTGAGAAAATGTCATTTTACCTTGCTGACATTTGTTCAAAAGAGAAGAAATAATGACTTGTGGTGTATTACTGTCAGTGAGCTCCAGGGTAAATATTTAGGAAACTGGAATTGATTGACTAGTCAAGTCATTGACTCAAAAAAGTCAATATCTGCTCTTATTTTGCTCCCCCGACATTTCTTTAGGGAATGGAGAATATCAATTTGGAGAGGGAAATGAATATCACATTTTGCAGCTTGAAACTTTCCCCAAGATTACTGGTAAATGTGTATAAAATCAAACGCAGTATTCACAATGTAAAACCTCAATAACATTAAGTCTGCAGTTCTTGTTTAACACACATATATATGTGTGTGTTTTATTAGCGTAAGGGATAGTTATATATGTGCCAATCACATGGCAGCAACTAAATACATCGACACATTTAGGACATAGTCAAGACACCCTGTTAAAGTTCAAACTGAGCGTCAGAATAGCAGAGAAAGGTCATTTTACTAACTTTGAATGTGGAATGGCTGTTTGTGCCAGATGGACTGGTCTGACTATTTCCAAAATTGCTTGGATTTACTCACACCACCTCTTGGATTTACAGAGAATGGTCCAAATAAGAAAAAAAAAATCCGAGGAGCAGCAGTTCTCTGGGAGAAAATGCACTGATGATGCTCAAGGTCAGAGGAGAATGGCTAGACCAATTTGAGCTGATAGGAAAGCAACAGTAATTAAAAAAAACCACACTCATTACAACCAAAGTATGCAGAAGAGCATCTCTGACACATCTCTTTCACATCAAACCTTGAAGCTCATGGAGTACAGCCGAAACTAAGGCTACAGTTTTGTAGGGTCTCACCAAAATTGAACAACAGAAAATTGGAGAAAAAAAATGTGATGAGTCTTCATTGCTGTTGGCAACATGAAAGCGTGGCTCCATCCATCAATGGTGCAAGTGGATGGATGTGGAATGGAGGATATGTTCTTGGTACACTTTGGGCCACTTAATACCAACTGTGTATCGTTTGAACACCACAGCCTACCAAGTATTAGTGCTGATCATGTCCACAAATTTGAAATCATCTCAAACTGGTTTCTTTAACACAACAAGTTCACTGCACTCAAATGGCCTCCGCAGCCACCGGATCTCATCCAATAAAGCACCTTTGGGTTGTGTTAGAGATTCACATGGTGGATGTGCAGGTGACAAAACTGCAGCAACTCTTGATGTGGTGCTAGTAAGGAGTAACTAATAAAGTGTAGAACCAGTGACAAAAACTAAAAACACTGCTCAATAAAAACAGGGAAGTAATGACATGGAGGACAAATGTTAATGTAGTGGTATGTATGTATAAGTCAAATTTTATATATTATTTCATTTCTAAATGTATTTCTTTAATTCTGCCTTTTAAAATATCAAATGAAACTAATTTTTAACATTATCTTCATATCTATTATCTGTATGTAAAATTTATTTAATTGCCCTAAATTATACCAATTTGAAACAAAAATAAACAAGATGAGACCTTTCTCATAGTTTTATTGTTTGGAGTGGAGTTCCTCAATACATAAAATGTCCCCTCTCTCTTTGTGTGTGTGTGTGTGTGTGTGCGTGCAGAATGGAAAATTACAATAAGTCTCTTGAGGTTTAGTAAGAAAAGTCAGTCACAATAAGAGGCTCAGTCAGTCATTTAAAAAAAAGCCAAATATTGCATTTCATCAACTGAGAGAAAGCGAGCTGGGGATAAAACACACCTCAGGAGAAAAGAGAATAGAAATTCAGACTTTGTTGGAAGCAATTTCTTTCCTTGGTTTCTGCTCTGTGCGCCTGCTAGGAATCCGGTGAGATCAAAGCTGGGACAGATACTGGGCTAGGATCCCAGCCGATTGTTTGCGAGTCTCTTCAAATGACCCATGCAGCTGTTCCAAAAACAAGCTGCAAGTGCTTTTGATTGCTTTCCCTGTGTGAAACTACACAAGCAAAAATGGTTGGCTGTTAATCACATGGAGACAAATGTTTTAATATGAACCTTAAGAAAGAGGGATTTATTCAGAAAATGAGAACAAGTGAAGGAAAGGCAGAAGACGGATGTGAATATGAATTTGGCCACTGATCCAGGGTATGCCCTGCTTCTTGCCCTATGACACGTGGGAACACCTGCGACCTCTCTGCGACCCTGAACCGGAAAAGCAAAAGAAGATGGATGGATTGTTTGTCCCTTAACTGGCAGTACAATCTGCAGTGCTCACTTTATTCTGCTTTGATCATCAGCATTTTCCTTCGCTTGGTGCTTCTACTGACTCTTGCTATGTGGACTCTTTCTTATGAAAGAAGCATGTCGATAGTTGTGTGCTGTTAACATCTGTTTAGGATAAAGTTTGCATTTGTCTTTTGCTAGATGTGGATGTGCAGGATACATCACCCATTAACTAAATGCAGTCACACAATAAGACCAACCTGCAAACTTGATTTTAATAGAAGTTTAAATTTCATTTTATTTGGATGGCTGCACCGATCTGTAACTACCACTCCCACACACCTTGTGAGATGCAGTTCTTGCAACCGTCAACCACCACATGAAAGACCATTAACGAGATGAAAATATTTTTGTTTTCTTTGCTTTTACATATTTTTGAGTTGCTTCATTAAAGCAGAGGTTTTATTATCGTAGCATCAAATGTGCCAGAAGTCACAAGGGTCTTTAGTTTGTGATTGCTGGCTAATGGCAACAAGCCCACTCCATGTGGTTCATTTGATGTCCCATTAGGATGCCTTTTGCCATGCCTTGAATATTAACCAGACTGAAAAGGGCCCAGTGATTGAGCCTGCCTTGTGACGGTGATGATGATGATCATGATGAATATAGCAAAGTAGAGGCAGGCAGTTTAGGCTGTCCCCAGTCAGAATATTTTCAGTTCAGTTGGACATTAATGTTCACTACAAGCATTTGTTCTTTTTATTCACTGTCATAATGTCAGTTATCCACATCATTTTGTCAGAACAACGAACGAAGCCTTTTGTTTTAAATTAAACACGAAACCCTCATCTCTACGCAACTTTCACGTTCCAAAGACTTTAGTTGTTCTCCTCTGAGACCATAAAGAAGGAAACACACAACCACAACATTATCATTCAGACCTCGCAAATGCTCATGATCTTGAGTCCACCTCCTGTAGCTGGACAGGTTGAGGGCTGTGTCCGACTGGAATGCTCCATGTGCCATTAGAACTAATGTGGTAATTTGATAGAGAGCAACTGGATGTTCCACTGCAGTGCTGGGCTAATGTGGTGTCCAGTTTCATTTCCTGGTTATTAGTGTTGAATGATTATGGCAGCTTTTTGGGGAGTTAAATCACACTGCTATTTGTTCTCTGCTGCTATGTGAAGCCTCTCAAGAAGTCTTTCTCTCTTCAATAGTTTTCATTGTTGGAGGGGAAAAAATATATACTATGAACAGTTAAAGGTAGCATTTACAATATAACACATTTCACAATATAACACAAAAATATTGCAACTATTACCACTGGCTTTATGTTGTCCTGTAAGGTAACTGGGCAAAAATATATCACACTGGAACATTTTCTATCTTAAATTGAGAACATAAGCTCAGTTTAGTTTTTTGTAGTGGAATACAGGTACAAAATAGGAAAATATACATGTAGAGATAAAAAGAACTTAAAGGAAAACCAGTGTTGTTTCTCGCTATGTTCTTCAGTAAGCCAAGACATGACATCAGAAGAGTTTCTGGAAATAGGGTGCCAATGATTTTGATGTTTTAATCCAGTTGCGAAAGGTCAACTGTTGTCAAATAGTGACTTCAGACCAAAGATGAAGCTGTTCTATTGGGGCACAGTTAGATAAGAATATTAAAAAATATGGCTGTAGCTCAGGTGGTAGAGCAGGTCATCTACTGATCGGAAGGTTGGTGGTTCGATTCCTGGCTTCCCCTAGTCTGCATGCCAAATATCCTTGGGCAAGATATTAACCCCAAATTGCTCTCCGATGCATCCATCGGAGTATGAATGTGTATGAATGTTACTTAGAATAATGTGCTTGTGCGAATGGGTGAATGCACAAGTTGTATAAAGCACTTTGAGTGCTCAGAAGAGTAGAAAAGCGCTATATAAGAACCAGTCCATTTACCTTATACCAGGGGTGTCGGAATCCAGGCCTCGAGGGCCGGTGTCCCTGCAGGTTTTAGATGTGTCCTTGAACCAACACAGCTGATTTAAATGTCTAAATTACCTCTTCAACATGTCTTGTTGTTCTCCAGAGGCCTGGTAATGAACTAATCATTTGATTCAGGTGTGTTGACACAGGGTGGGATCCAAAACCTGCAGGACACCGGCCCTCGAGGCCTGGAGTTTGACACCCCTGCCTTATACCATTTACCAAATAAGCACCAATAGATGGGACTACATATCTGCACAAGTTCAAAATATTAAAATATTTCTAATTTATTTTTGCAGTTTAGGATGTCCACTTAGGTGTTTAATCAGGCTGAGGTTTGGTGATGAGAAGCTAACAACATTCACAAACTCAAACTGTTCGGGATCCCATCCCTTTGGGTAGATCAATAATTCTAAAGAAGATGACGTCCATCTGAATGGATGGGCGGATTTCAATATCCTTTTCTCAAAGGAAACAGCAAAGGCACCCCTACTTCATAACAGAGGTTCCAAATGCCCTCACTGTAAGAGTCAAGAGTTTAGTTTTTCCCCTTTAAATAATCGCATGAGTGTGGTTTAATATATCTTCCTGTTAGACAAACATCTCTTTACACTTATGTTGTAAAATGTGTAAGTGTAAATGTTGACTACATGACATTATTTGCTAATTTTTTTTTTCTGCATTCAGTCTGCTTAATAATTTATTTCATGTGATCACAGATGCCAGTTTAGAGTGTTTCACTAATTGCCTCCCATGGAGCTTATTATTCCACTATTATTAAACAAAGCTGAGTCCATAAAAGCCACTCAGTGTGTAAAATGTCTAAGTGGAAGAAATTCTAGTGTGGAAGCCTTATAAGACAAAGAGACTGAATTTTACCAAGTAAAGATATTCCTTTATTTTCAGTTGACAAAAACCATCTGCTGGATAAAATAACAGCAAAAAAATGGTAAAAACTTTTTACATCATAGGCTGCACTTTGGATTCCTGCATTTGTTGAGAGTGGCATTCACCAAAAACCAAAGTGGATCACAAATCAAACATCAATGCATAACTTGTCATCAGTCACATACTTTTTTGTCAGACTCTTTGAAGTGGTTAATATGATGCTCTGTGATCTTTGCTCATCATCATGACACACTGTGACATAAAGTCACTGGTATGTTTTTGCTGTAAGATCTCAAGAAACACCTCACTCACTTTCAGTCAACACATAAATCCCTGGCTGTAAAATATATCACAAATTAGGCACAAAATTATCGCTTAATTTTGAAAGACTCAAAAATGAATATGAGTAACTCACTAGACTAGAAACAGCAGTTTTTATAACGACTCATAAAGCAATTCTTTATAGAAGTTGGTGCCGTAGGTCTGATGGAATAGATGTGATTCTGATTCCCATAAACAGACCCGAACACATCTTAAATCTATTGCAACATCTTTGAGTGAATTAATATCTTCAGGATGTTCATTTTGTATAGGTGTGAACTGGAGATATTTTTGTAAAACGTTTAAGGCAGGTTAAAAAGATCGGAATATGGCCATTGATAGTTCGAGAATAGAGTTTGGAATTACACTCTCTTCCAATACTAGCATTAATTAATTTGATTTGTAGTTAATGCAGTTTAAAAGGTATTTGTAATATATTTGTACAAATAACAGCTAATAGAAACTATGTCTTCAGGCATCTGATTGGCACCATCATCATGAAGCCAAATCGGCATTTCATGTAAAATGAGCTAAACAAGAATTAAGCTACTTCTTTAATTTTAATAGATTCCTTCTTCACATACCTCATAAACATATCTTGCTTGAGGTGTTTATTTTTATGTATGATAGTTGAACATTTTAGTCCAGGCTTTATTAACACAGTTCAATTCTTTTTGGATAATTATAATCTGCTGGTGTGCAGAGGCCTCGTTAGGCGTCATTGCCTGCAGGTGCTATAAGTTCTTACAAAAAACCTTTTGCCTGCCTTTGAGTTGTTTGGTCAATTTAAGTTGAGAAGTGAGATTTAATTAGCTCAGTTCTCCACTGCTCTCCTCCACAAGCATTTTGATTTTGAGTTTCTGGTCTGGGTCTTTTGTCCCTCTGGTGTGGGAGTTGTCAGAAAGCTTATGTCTGAACTATTGTGCCAATCAATGTTATGTCATTGAAAAACGGTGCTATGGTTTTAATTTGTTTAGTTTGTCAGGCGAGCTAAAAAATGGTGTTGGAAGAGGAATAAAACAGTAATGAAACAAAACAACAAAAGAATTATGGCTGCACATGACTCACCCTAAAAGTGATACAAATTTACAAATAAAGAAAAACTTCCACAGACAGAAGTATTTCAGCCAAATTAAACTTCTTAATAACTTGCATTTGTTGCAGCTGTCAGACATATGTGGAAGATCTGGATCTTGGTAATAGTAGTCTGTTGTTGACCATGCAGTGTTTCTGTCCTTTGACTTGATGGCTTTTCTTCATTTGACGTGAACTTTGTGTATTTTGTTTGTAGAGGTCAAGATTACCTCAAGACTATGCGGATCAATTTTTGGTCTTTGTCAAAACAAAAGTTTTTGCCTCCACCATGTTTAAAGACAAAGTTTTTTAAAAAAATCTGTTGCTTTGTTGTTTTATTTTTTTAACTTCATAAAACCATCACTTGGATCTCGGTGCCTCTCCCTACTTCCTCTAGGCTAAGGCCACTTTTCAGCCACAGCAGATGGCTGTGGAAGCCAGCAGCAGCAGTGCTGTCAGAGCATTGAGATTCATGTTGCCAAAATTTATTGTACTTGTCGTATAAACCTGACTCTCGTCCAATTCAATATCTGCAGCAGCACTTGAATTGTATTTAATGACCTTGTAAAGACTCCAACCTAAATTAGAAAGCAAGTTTAAGAATGATACTGTCTTTGTTACTAAACATGCTTGGTCACTTCACTATTCATTGAAGGACAGAAAGTGTTTGCTATGAAGCCATAAAAGCTGATAATGGTAGAACACAAAGTTGTAGCTATGATAATATGGGCATTGCTAATTCTAAAAGGTGTCTCTTTCACACCGTTTCAGCCCCACAACACCACAAATTTGAAGGCGGACACATCAGACCGGCACAACAAATTTATTATCTGACCAAAATGTCATGTTGTAAAAAATGTTCTCCCTTTAGCCAGAGAAGTCTCTCTGCAGAACATCACGATGCTGCTGACATCTTGTTTTTATAACTTATTGACTACGATATTCTTGTGTTGGGGCCAAAGATGTGCTTTCTGTGATGAGTGACCTTGACATTTTGATCGCCAGAATTGAATCTGTTCGTTGAATCCAAGTGAATTTAATTAGAATTCTCCTTGGGGTCTTCTTGAGAGATTTGAGACAATTGGATTTACAATCCAAAAAGAAACATGGTATAATAAAGATCTGAAATTGTTTGTCTGTGCAGCCTTGCTTGTATCGCTTCGGGTGACGTTGCTTCCACGGTGTATGTTTCCCATAAACCTCCCTGGAGTAGCTAATTGATGGCTGCTTGTCTTGCTTGACGCTGTAGCTTCATTCCTTTACACCGCTAGTTCCTACTCTCTTATATTTACAGTGTAAGCTGTTACTGCCATATTAGCATCGCCACCAGAAAGCTAAAGACCTTTTAAATTTCTTTTTTAATTGCTTTTATTGCTAATTATTATTGCTATTTATCTATCAAGCTTAGTTTCTTAGGTGTCTGCTTGGAATCCTGGTTGTTTGGCCCAAAAGACCACCTATAGTTGTGATTACAGAGTTCCTTTTTTAATGTTGTGGCATTTAGACCATCTGGTATACAAATGCACTTGATATCAACATCAGTGCCACACTCCAACCAACTCCATAAACCGCTTTAGCAGCTGTCAGTCTTCCTGTCTCTCCTGATCGCAGCCATCAGTCTCCTCCCTCATTTCCTGACATTAGTTATCTGAGTCTCGTACACCCTCTCCCTCCTCGACTTTGATACTTTTGTCTCCTCATCTCCTGCCACCTGTGAGTAGCCGATTTAAATTTAAAAGAGCCCAGAGGACTCTCAGCCACAGTTTGTAGGACTCTCAGCTGCCCTGACCTGGATAACATGCAACTCTTTTAATGGCGGGTAATGAAACTTACCACCTTGCCACTTAACACTTCTGCCCTTTTAAAAAAAATTCTCCACTTTTGTTATATTCTTTCAAACTGTTCATTTTTAATTCTCTTCTTTCAATTTATTCATGTCCTTCTCTTAGTCTCTGTCTCTCTCTAAGGGATCTGATGGTAATTATGTCTCTCTGGCCTGTCTGCCTGTGTGACACGCTCTCACCACTATCATTTTATTCCATCACTGAATGACACTGGGTGAATCAGCACTGCCCTGTAAGGACTGATTTGACATGGGTAACACCCAGCCGTCAGAAACGCATCACTCTGCCTTCACTCTTACCAATCTGACCCCCATGTCACCACCCTCCACCCCCTCAGCTGTCAGTGCGTGCTCTTTAGGTAGCATCACGCTCATGGTGACAGGCTTGTCAGGAGCCCTCAGTTCTGGTCAGGACATGTTTCATTTCGCTGCAGCTCCAAGAAAAGAAAAAAATCCCGCTGTTGTCATATTAAGGCTCTGCTCTGACTCAGAGGAACCAAAGGACAGTACTGACTGAACGGCTTGTTGTGATTACAAAAATAATTCAGAGTTTGCAGTGTTGTCTCACTGCTGTTTTTTTTTTTTTTAGAGCCTGGTGTTACCTGACATAACACTTTCAAACAGATTCAGTCTCATTTAAATGGCATTTGGTAAACTGTAATTGGAGTGGTACTTGTATACACACTTACTAAAAGCATTTGAAGTGCTTTTATACAAGAGGTGGAATGATTGATCCAAATATTGATACCAGCGCTGGTATTGATGCTAATACTGGCACGATATCATCGATACTTTGTTTCCAGTCTCTAATTCTGTATGTTGCCCACTAAAGTGTGTGTTAAATCATATTTTTGGAAATGAAAACATGCACTACAAAAACTCCCCCCAAAAACATCTGTTTTTGTGTGGACATTCACGTCTTTTTAACTTCTAGACTTATAGTCTATATCACATTTAAACAGAAGTTGACCCATAGTGCTTTAGGGACAGGCACATTTATGAAATGAAAAGCTAAGTGTGTTGTGTTTTGTTTTGTTGATTAATTATTGTGGTAAAGTAAAAATCAGTGATGAAGTGGTCATTAAAATGTATTCAGGATTTAAAAATTGATGATCCATCAGATAAATCTTGACATACTGCTCTCCCATACATACAGTAAGCTGCCTTTTATAAATTAAAAGTTTCAGTTTTGGTATTGTAGGATTAAAGAAATTAGTTTACTGCTGGACTGTATATAACCGTCATCTTATCGTTGCATTAATTATCATTTCATCAAAGCATTTATTGAAGCTGTTGGCATTATGTTATAATTTGTATTACAGGGGTTAAATATATATATATCAAAACTCATATCCTGAGTATATTGTTACAGTAAAATAGTAGCTGAGCAAAGGCCTGAATGTATTCAGCTTCTTGTTGCATTTGAGTTTGCCTAGTTACAGGTGACAGAAGGAGGACAAGTCCATGGTGACCTCAAAGGCCTGAGATCATCACCATATTCGGAAGAGGATGCCAGAAAGAGGAACCTCTGTGTTTGCATTTAATTCTTAAAATACATGAATGTTCTGTACATGCAAATTATGTGCTTGTAAACGCAAGAGGGGGCGTTACAATACCCTGATGTTATAAAAGCAATCTGAAGTGTATTTTGGGTAGAGATGTACAACTGATGTTTCGCAGTTTACACCTCTCCACGCTGCGTGCATTCATTAAAATCAATTGTTTGACCGACCTCTTCTGGACCATCATTGTTTTACTCTCGTCCTCAATTTCGAACCCGTAA
>VUQP01047945.1:0-12010 GCA_015108555.1 Coptodon rendalli
TCAGAACCAGACCTATGAGCTTTATGCATTTGTCGAACACTTTGGTGAATTGAGATCCGGACATTACACCGTAACAATCAAATCTCAGGATGATGACAGATGGTACAACTTCAATGATACCTTTGTCAGATTGGTAAGCCAGATTGATTTTGCTTCACTGGTATTATTCCCAAGACATAAATACTTTAACACAAATTGATGCAGTTGATAGAAAAAAGTACTTAACCTATAGATGATCACCTTTGTATTCTTTTTATTAACAGCTTCCAGAAGGACCATTCCAGCTGGACAGAAATAACATGTAAGCTTTTATCTGAATTTTCTTCCAAAACAAACATTACTGAATATTAAACTGACCCTACTTTACTTTTACAGTGCTCTTACTAGATCCAGCAGTGCTTATCTTCTGTTCTACAGGAGAAAGAAAAGTAAGATGGAAAACATTTCTTATGAACTTTCTGATGTGTCTGTGAATGATTGTATCACACTGGCAGTTTTTGATTTTGACTGTTTTGATTTCATTTCATTTCAGACACACAACACATCAGTGAGGCACCCACTGGTGGAGCTTCAACCAATGAGCAACAAGAACAGGTTGCGAAGACCAAAGGAAGAGATGAAGATGAGGCAGAAGGCATGGACCATAACCTTGTGGACATACAGAGAAATGATCAGGAGATGATAATGAATGATGTAGAGAATAAAGATAAAAGTAAACAGGAAAAGGAGAAAGAAAAGACAGGAAACAGGAAAAACAAAGATATAAAACATGTAGACAATGAAGGCAGTGACCAAATTACAAAGAAAAGAAAAACTGATAATCAGGAGTCTGATAGGACCCAATCCTCTCCAAATGACCACAAGAATGGTGTTGAGCATCAGCAGGAAGCAAATTCAAAACCCATAAAATGCAGTGATCACCAGCATAACCAACACAATCTGAAAGTGGAACAAAATGAAGAAATGAGAGAGTACAAACTAAGAGATAAGGACATGCAGATGATGGTAGACAGTGAAAGCATAGATGAAGCTAATAGAAGCAAAACAACAGCTAGGAATAGAGGATCTGTAATGCATAAAGACTCTAATATGTTTCAAAGCAATGGAATGGTGGAACAAGATAAGCAGAACATGTCAGAAAATGATAAAGAGCAAAAGAAAAATGATAAGCAGGATAAGAGAGATGGTGAAGGTGCAAAAAGAAGAGATAAAACAAAAAAAGATTTTTGTGAGAGTGGAAAAAACAAGTCTATCTGTCTATTAGCTGATGATAGTCAAAGCAAAGAACAGCACAATCAGGGGCAAAAAGTGGGACATGAAGGGGTGGAAAGACAGACCATAGAAAATCAGCACAAACTAGGGGTTAATCATACACACAGCAGACCTACAAGTGTTGGTGAAGACATGGGAGGTATCGGTTCTGAGAAGGAAGATCAGACAACTAATATTCAAAGATGCATCAACACACAGACACTAAAAATGTCAGAGGACGTAAATGACATAGTCAGTAAGTTTAAAGAATTAAGTCTAAATGAGCGTCAGTACTTTGGAAAGCAATTTAAAAACAACAATGAGGCTAATGAACATAAACAAAAACATATGGGGCAAGAACAGGTATTCAGTAATATTTCAGAAACAAAACAAGAGCAGCAGAAAGAGATAATAACAAATGGACAATCAAGACAAAATAACTCAAACATCTACGCCTATTATAAAGCAACATTAGCCCGATATGATCATGGAAGTAGCACTTTTAAGCAAAATGGCCAGAGGTCGCCACAAATTGAATTTCATTCTGTAGAGGTTATTGGCCATGAAGAGATAATAAAAATGGAACTGAAGAGAGATTGTCAACAAATTCCAGGAGGTGTAGATCAACAAAAGACTGGAGATCACACAGGAAAACAAAACAACAATGAGGAAGTTGAAAGAGAGCAAACAAAAGAAATACCAAAACCATACTGTGGGGAGAGTGGAAAAGATCAGTACAGTGCGCAATTAGATAATGTTGCTCAGAGCAGAACACAGGACTACTCTGAAATTATACAAAGCTGTGGGTTAAGAAGCTTTTGTTGCAGACAAAATAGCAGTAATAGTAGTAAATGATGAAGGTTGTGACTCAAAGAAAGGTGAACTTTACACTGTTCAGAATTTGAGCGTGAATGTTACATTTAGTAACGAAAATGACAGTGGAAAAATAGAAAACAGTCATTAGAAAAATGTGGCAAAAGAGTTTCATAGAGGAATCAAACATGAGAGTGAAAAACAAGACATGGTGTAAGTAAGAGTGATCAGACATCAGAGCCTGAATAGTAAAACATAACATAAAATGTTATTTCACCAGAATTTTCTAGTGTATTTAGTTTCAAAGTGATTTTCACTTTTTTTTATGTATTCATCAGAGATCAGCTAGAGTCATCTGAAATGCTGTAAAATTGTTTCCTTTTGTATTGTTCTTCTATATTTGATTTTTTTTTGGTGTATTTTACGTTGGTATTGGTAATGAAGTTTACTTTGTTCATTTTGGTTAACTGTGTTCCATTTTTATCAGGTAATATGTATTATTTCCTGTTCAAGGGCCTGAAGAGCTTCAGTTTAAATGAGTTGATTAAAAAAAAAAGTGTTATTTATAAAGAAACACAAAGTTTTTGAAATTATATATTTGGGGGTTTTTTCTTAATGTTTACTGATTTCTAATTCAACTTATTCAAAATAGTGTAGAAATATATTTCATGAATCTGTATGAGGAGGATAATTTCACATTTAGATTCTACATATTAGTAGGTTTTTAGTTTTACTGTTTGTACTGTAGAAGTCTGAAGACATAAAATATCTATTTGGTCACAGTGTTAGGACTTGTGAACTTCACCTGTAACCACTATTTAATACATATTTTAAAAAAAATATTTTGAGAAAAATTACTTGGGTGAGAGATGCTTGTTTTTATAATATGACTCTGATGAGAAACCTGTCAAACACTGGATCTTAATAAACTGTGTGAATATATCTCCACTTCAAGCTCATGCCCATGTAATTTCTTTGAATCTATGCTGTATCTATTTTAACTGCTATATACACTATAATAAATAGTAGTTTTAATTGTTCTCTGAGTGATATTTTACCATTTCACTGTTTCAACACTCTGTTCTTGTTTTACAAGATCCAGTTCTGTGCATCTGACAGTCCACAACAGTGCAAGGACTGTAACAGGACGTATCAGGTGACACAAACAAACAACTTTACCAAACTTAATACTCTCTATTCATTATTGATTTGATGATTTTTGCTTTTCCATGGAGAAAGTTTTGTCTCAAAAGTTTTACAAGTGCATATGATAAGATCCAAACAAAAAAAAGAAACATCTGCTTTATTTGAAAAAATGCAGGAATACAAAGGAAGCCCTTTCTACTTTCTACTGGAATTTGAACACAGCTTAAATTTGTGGATCTGTGGGAAATTGGCAGTGTAAAATTTGTATCGTAACGTCCTGTGGGCATGAAACGTGATCTGTTCGTATCAGGCAATTTGCCTAAACACACGTTTAAGGTTGTGCAAGCAAGCGAGTGAGATGTTATGTGTATATTTTATTTTATTTTTATTTTGTAAAACTTTGCATGCACAGAAAGCTTTTTGAAAGAGAAAATGATCCGGGAAGCTGAACTTAATAACTGTGCACAAATAATTAGTATTTATTCAGGTGAGTGCCCAAAAGTTACCCACATAACACTGTACACTTTTGTAAATCTTACGCATGTGGATTATATCATATGGATTTGTTACACTTTTGAGACAATTTTGTCTTTATAGGTTTCTATATCTATAACACATTCATTACTGCAGAAAAGGTTTATAGTTTTCCAACTCAATCCTTCATTAGATTTTCAATTCTTGAAAAAGTCTAGATGATAAATAATAGATGTTAACTAGGGCACTCAAGTAAAGTGTTTATTTTTTGCATTTTGAAGAAGACAGCATTAACTGAAATCAACTAAATGGTATAAGCATCATAGAAGAAATTCAAGAATGGATTTGTTGGATACAGTAGATACAGTAGATACAGACATGCCAGAAAAAACCTTTAGGTCTTGGCATTGTGTGATTTTTTTTGGAATGTGTAATGTAGACATATATAGTATATCAGTAGTCACCAGTCAGCCTTATGTTTCAAGCTCACAACTGCCCTTAAAATCACACTAACAGTAGTAAAATCAAGGGCAAGATCCTGAGATGAAAAAATTAAGCCATCACAAAGTCCCAAAATGTTCCTATAGTGCCCTGGTCCCTGGTCTGACCTGGTCCCTGAACACATCACACCTGATGAAGGAAACCCAACAAGGGCCAAATGTATTGCTACAGACCCCACCCACCCTGGCAATGGACTATTTATACGGCTTCCTTCTAAAAAGTGGTATAGGAACATAAAAACAAGCACCAACAAACTGTGAAACAGCTTCTTCCCCAGACCTGTGAAATCCATTTCAATTCTGTGACTTTTTGCACCTATTTATTTTGCATACCTGCACACAGGGATAATGTGCATACAATTGTCTTAATGTGCTGCTTTTATAGTGTTAGTGGCATTACGTGACCTGTGGAACATCCTGTTAGCTGGCGGGATGTATGCAATGGTGCGGTGGATCCTGATCCCTCAGCCATTAGCCATGGCAGACCAAAGCTCTGAAGCTAACTAGGGGCCTCTGTCAGAGGTAATGTCGGCAGGAGGACCGAAACGCCAAACCCAAGTTGAACAAAATGCCCTGGCCACCACCGCCACGGTGGTGAAAAAATTAAAACGTACAGCTCTGCTATCACTTCAAACATAAATGAAGACAGAAACAGCAGTGACTTTTGTAGGGTTACTGAAGTTGGACTAGCTGGTATATAATGACGTGTTACGTGATCGCTAGCGACACAGCTATGTTGTAGGGTGACCATATTTTAATTTCCAAAAAAGAGGACACTTGGCTCAGTCATGAAAAACTTGCTTAAAGAAACATATTTAACATATTAAAACGATGCCTTCTCTGTGCGGTTAATGAATTGTGAAATACAATATGTCATGTAGGTTTTTACAAGTCAACAAGTGCAAAAAAAAAATAACTTAAAAGCCTCTGAAATTAAATAATGGTACAGAAATAATACTTCATCTGCATAAGAAAAAATACCAGTACTGGGTCGGTACGAAGGAAATGTCTTTTGCAGTTCGTCTGAAAATATGCACTTGCGCTTTGGGATCTTTTAATCATCGTTATAATGATAATATAATAGGCGCTTTGCTGCGCGCTGTCTGTCCCATCTGTGAGCGCAGAACAAGCGCTCACAAAGCAGCAGTTCGGGGATGACGTCACACACATAGGTCCTCTGTCGGACTATAGGAAAACCCGGACATATTTATCAATCTCGAAAATCCCCCCAGACGTCCCAGACAGAACGTGAAAAGTGGACATGTCCGGGGAAAAGAGGACAGTTGGTCACCCTACTATGTTAGCATAACATAAACACAGTGAAGATAGAGGATGAATGCTAACTTTTTTCCACTCGATAAAAGTTAATGTGAGGGTTCCCCATGGTTAGGGACAAATGCAATTGCATAATAGGATGCTGTAAATGGACCAAACTTCAGCCAGGAGAGTAAGTGGGGATAGGTTAATTCATCATCTAAATTGTCCATAGGTGTGAATGCAGGAGTGAATGTGAGTGCGAATGGTTGTCTGTCTCTGTGTGTTAGCCCTGCGACAGACTGGCGACCTGTCCAGGGTGTACCCCGCCTCTCGCCCTCTGACAGCTGGGTTAGGCTCCAGTGTCCCCCGCGAACCTGAAAAGGATAAGCAGAAGCGGATGGATGGATGGATGAATCAATGGTGGAAGCAAGAAAAATGAGTTGAGTAAAGTTTGAGTTATCTGACTGTTTTGTTTCGCTTAATGCGCCTTATAATCCGGTGCGCCTTATAGTCCGAAAAAAACCCTGGAGGGTCTTAAAAGGATATATTCTAAACTTATCATTTTTATGATGGCTAAAAGCGCAGGTGTATAATAAGTTTTGACCACAATAGACTTCTATTTAAAAACCAAAGCCATCAAGCAATTCAGAACTTCTCCGCCCAATTGAAAGAGAACAGTAACATGATTTAATAAGCTGCTATCTCTGACTAGGTGTTGGATTTTATGAAGCCAGCTAAAACAAATAAACTTAACTATGTTAATCTATGTTATTTGTGTTCTATGCACTAGTTGTTAGTGGGAGGGGAGAGCTAACGTAGCACATTAACAGCAGGGTGGAGGTATTTCATGGTTTCTATGCCACCAGTTTTTTTAAACACTTGTTGGGAAACTTTTATTGAACTTATAGTAAAAAAAAACAAACGATTAAACAAAGAAAAATATTTGTCAGCTCAATTAATACTATTTAATTTGATTTGTCTCTTGTTATTTCACTCTGCAAGGATGTGTGTTGACTTGCACAGAGTAACTGACCACTGAGTGAAAAGAACTTAGGACGAGCACATCAAAAAATCCTAACCAGAAGATGTGTTACTGAATGTTTTGTGTCTTGAGAGCTGAAGGCAGCTTGGGGAGAATGAGAACATGAAAACTGTCCATAATGCTAAATATGACTTTATTATGTAATGAAGGAGATAAACCAGTGAAAAAGTCCAAAGCAATGTGTGACCACAGCTACTCCAGCATGGGAAGAGGTATAAATAAGCTGACAGGTGGAGACCTAGAGGATTTATTTTGTGCACACACTGAACAAGCAGAGATGTACTCATGAACACCTGTAGCAAGAGAAGGCAGCCAGAATAGACACTGCAAAAACAAGATTCTAGAATGTGGATATATTTATTTTAAAATGTACAGCCTAAAAATAAAAAGTTGTCAGGAAAATAAATATCCAATACTCTGACACTTGAAAATTCTACCTAAGACACCAATACATATGGAAGCATTTGTATTTCATCTCTTCCCACCTCTGCAAATTCTAGAAAAACAAAAAAACAAAATACACAAAAAAAACTGTTGTAAGAGTCTTCCAATTTTGAAATTTGGGTCAAATTGTCATTTGGATATGTATAAAAGGTCAGGAAAGAGGTGAAGGAGTGAATATCTATAGCCATCTATAAAACATGTGGCGCTGACATGATTTGGGGCTGTATTTTAACTAATGGTGTTGGGGATTATGTCAAACTTGATGAAATTATGAACACCGAAAAGTGCCATCAGATTCTGATCCACCAAGAAATACCATCTGAAAAGCATCTAATTGGCAACAGTTTTATTTTTCAGCATGACAATGATCTCAAACACACTGCCAATGTAGTAAAAGAATACCTAGAAAAACAGAACACCATCAGTCATGGATTGGCCTCCCCAAAGCCCAGACCTCAACATTATTGAAGCAGTGTGGGATCAGTTCTCTTGGCAGAGGCGGACACATCTTTTTTTTCCCTCTCCCTCCCTTATCTTTCCCTGCTTGGCTTCTATGTCCTTGTCTAGTCTCGTCTAACTCTAACCCTTAGGTAGTCTCTCAGTCTTGTTCTTTAAAAGCTAAAGAATTCTGGATTTGATCAACTGGTCCCTTAACAAAATTGACACCCTATTCTAGACAAGAAGCCTGGGCTCGGGAGAGCCCGATTGTCCTGCAGAGACATTTGCTGCCGGATACATGATGGTCAGTTGCATCGTGTGCCTGGCGACACTCTACTATCTATTTGGAACAATGATAACAGAGTTCTAGCTGATTGGAGCTGGCTCGTACCTGGCTTATCGAAGAACAAAGAAAGCAGTTACAGCTGTTCAAAACCCCACAAGGGTGGCTGACATGATTGACGATGGGCAAGCCGTGAGTACTCAGACTGTGTTTATTGAAAGCAATATTTATAAGATCTTGGAGAAGCTCACTGCTCTGCAATGGGAATTGAGAGACCCGATGACCAGTGATGGACATTTAGACTAACTGCGAAATTGGAATGCAGTTGTTCGTTCGAACCCAAACAACCATCTCCTTCATGCAGCTACCCTAGGCCAAGACTGGCCAGAACAACAATTCTCCCTGATAACAGGACTGTGTTTTGACTATCTGCTCCTATCCTTCAAGGTCACCTGCATCAGCTGGAGGACTGTTGACTTTTGCTTAACGAGGTGAAAGGACATTCTCTCTCAAGTTGAATATAGGATACACACACACACACACACGCAAATCTCTCATGTAAACTGACAGACACCAACAAAATAAACAGATAATCGGTTCTCTATGGTAAAATTCAGAGACATAACTCTGGGATCACAATGTCTCTTGCTCCAGATCTGTGCAGTCATTTTATGTTGGATAAATTGGGGAATTCATAGTGAACAGTCACCAACACCATCTTTTGTAATCTTACTCTCTGAGTCAGGCTGAAAGCATTTCACAGTATCAGCCACTAATTTCATTCTGGGACAGTGTTGAGTGATTATCCACACCCACCGATACTTGATTTTCACTTTCAGAATCTGTTACACATTTACAGGAAATCACATGATTTCTGTACAGTCAACTTTGGCCTTCCCTCATGTAAACCCTTCCTGTAGCAAATCTTAACAAGACTTCATATTTAAAATATCTCATCTAATGAGTTTTGATAAGTTAATCTTTCAGTGTCAAACCTATTTAGATATGTTTTAAGTAATAAATTCTGGTCTTGACAGTGGATTGGGCAATCACATTGTGGCAAGGGTTAGGATTAGGGTTAGGTTAGATAAGGTCCAGCTCATCAAATTTTAAAATATGAAAATAGGTGGGTGGAATTTTATCTGCTTTCAGTGATAACAGAGTGAAAGGAAGCTATCGTTGCTGCTCATGCTCCTTTTGCAGTTTACGTTTCCCCTTTGCGGTGCATGACTGATGATGGAAAGTACCTGAGCTGCCACCCAAAGAAAGTGGGTCAAAACATGATGACCTGATTAAAGTATAAGCTGTCAGTACCAATATTAATAATAGGAACTGATTGTAAGGTGCTAGTGTTTGGACGTACTGCATAATTTCTGGAAATTATTATATTTTTGTTAAAAATAGCTGATTAAAAAAACATGAATTAATTGTTGATAGATTTAGCTTGAAATTATGATGAAACTAGTATGGGCTCAATTTATGGTCATAAATATTTTGTACTTGTAAATCAAATGTGTATTTGATTCCAATCCAACAATCCAATCAGAGAACAGATGGGTTTGGCTGTTGGAGGGGTGCTTAAGTCTGCAACGCTGTTGCAAAGGCTCTGGAGTAGCCCATACTGGAGGTCTCTGTATAAGCACATAAACCTGTGACACAAAAATCACCAAACTCGGACAAGCACAGACTGTTTTCCTTCGTGGTGATGAAGGAAAACACTGGGCATTTATTCTTCCAGGAGCTGATGATTCGTAAAGCACCCCTGCAACAGCCAAACCCATCTGTTCCCTGATTGGATTGTTAAATTTGTGATTGACATGACATTGACCAATCAGCTGAAAGGAAGAAAAATCGGGTCAAAATTTGTATGTGTAAGTTGGAATCCACACGCAGCCAGGGAGCGCAACCTGAGCGCAGAGTTTTACACATAGTTTTTTGCTTCGTATCTGTAACTAGACCTTAACAAAAAAATTTGTAACTCATGTAAATATTTTTTACAAACACACAAATGCTCATCTGTTGATGCACAAACATAATATTTTCACATATTTTGGTTTACAAGAAACTCAGTACACAAATATGCATTTGATTTACGAGTACAAAATATTTATGACCACAATTTGAGCCCATAAACCAGCTGTTGTTCTGCCGTTCTCTCCCTCTCTGAGGCTTTGGACCAGAGCCTTACTGGTTCTCCCCTGCATTTACTCTGCTATTTAATTTGTATGTTGTATTGTTTCATTATTGGTAAAGTGCACCACCCTCTGTCCTACTGTTGTAACTTAATTGAGAATTAAAGTAACTTTGATATAAACAGTTATTTTGTAGTCATTGGCTTAGGGATAACAAATGGTTTTCCACTGTAAAAGAAAGAAGAAAAAAGAACATTTTTTAATTGATTTCTTTAGACATTAATTAACCTATGTTCATCGTCATATTGATCACTTTCACACATTCTTTGAGTCTTTTGTAACTAATCATTACCATAATGTTCTGCTACTAACAGCAGTTGCTATTTTGTGAAAGGATGTAACATCTTCTCTGTGGAATAAATTATATATTCTTCAATATTTTCCACAACCAACTATTAATTTGTGCCCCCCCCCCAAAAAAAGCCCTAAAAATGTCACAAAGTACTGGCTGAGAGGTGCAAGGGCCTTCTCAAAAAGGCCTAGCTTGCTACCAAGCCTTAGTCTGCTTACTTTAGTTTGCCACCTAGTGGCAAAGATTGTGAAAGACAGCAATCAGAAACTGTGACTGAATGTGCATATGTTCTCTCACCTGCCATGGTCCAAGGAGGCCTAGTCTCTCTTTTTTTTTTCTCACTTGCATCTCACTTTCTTTCTTCTCTTTTTAGTCAGAGTTTGCTGGACTGACAGGCTTTCTTCCTCCCAACACAGACAGGTTCTTGAAGGCAGTCTATAGCACTACCAACCACAGTTTCATGGCCTTATGAAAACTACCTACTGCAATTGAAACAGCAAATCACTTAGTGCTTTACATTTTTCATCTTCATGTTACACCTGAAGACCATACAAGTGCAGAGGGGTGGGGGGATTCGCTGGGACCGGACCAATTGTCTCACTACTGCTGCCTGCGGCTGCTCCCACGGACATTCTGGCCACGCTGCAAGGTGGTCCTCAGCCAGCAGCCTCTAGGCTTGCCAGTCAGTGGCAACAGATCCACTCCACCATCCCTAAGGGGAGTCCCTTCATTAACTTCTCAAGGACCACATTGTTGAGCTTCCAAGTTTCTCCCGGCTTCAGGTCAGGCTGTAACTACCTGGAAAAAAGGGCTGGTCCTCCGGCTCCATCCGACCTTCCCAGAAGCGGTGCTTATGGTCCTTGTGGGAGAGCCCGAGCTGGTCCAGTATGGCTCTCCTCATGTCTGGGAAGGGCTTCCCCTGACAGCAACAGGAGCAGCCAGAGAGCCCACTGCCGGACACCAGCACCCCTCCGCCATCACCTGGAACACCTCCAGGAAAGCTTGGGGGTTGTCTTTGTCTCCGCTCCCAGCAGCGTCACCGGTGAGGAACTAGACCGACTGATGAGGTTTTCCAAGGCCTCAGTCTGCCGCTTAGTCTGTGCCTGCAGCTCCTTCTGCTTGCAATGCATCACCACCAGCTCTACCACCATCTTGGCCAGTGCCTCCACCGGCTGCGTGGGTCTGGCATCGCGAAGATGCTCGTAAAGGTAATTTTTATTTTTCATGTTACACTTTCACACTTTCCAGTGCTCTCTGCAATCGCTGCTACCAGCTCCTCTCGCACTGCTACCAGCTCCTCTCGCACAAGCAGCTCTGATCAGATGCAGGGGAAGCAGGGCCTTAGTGATGGGTCGTTCGCGAACGAAATGGCTCTTAGAGCCGACTCTTTGAAGGGAACGACGCGAGCCGGCTCCTTATCGCGAGCCGTGGGTGTTTTTGTTTTTTTTTCCTTTCTCTCACCCTCTCTCTCTTGCACTTTTTTTTCCGCTTCACTCCACACGCGAGCCTTGTGCTTTGCGCTTGGGAGAGGGGGGAGGGGCGGTAATTACAGTCGCAGTAACACAGGATCAGAGCAGGAGGGAGAGACAGAGAAAGAGAGCCAGGGACAACAACGTCACATTAAAAAGGTATAGTAATCATCCACAACTATTTTCAGTTGCAGATGATAAAGGATTCAGAAAGTTTATTCATGCAGGCCCATATGACAGAGAATATGCATCTTCTTTTTCATATCTTAATTTATATTTAATTGTACTGTGGTTTGCAGTGTTTTGTGTTGTTTCATTTTAAATTTGTTTAAAAGGAAAAGCTGAAAATTTAAATAGTTAAAAGTTGAACAGTGACTAGTTGGTTTTTGTATTATATAATTTATTTATT
>VUQP01047956.1:0-10101 GCA_015108555.1 Coptodon rendalli
GGTAAGGAGCTACCTTAAACACAGAACATACTGTATCGTGCAATGTGATTACCATTGTCTCCATCTTGTGTTTAAAATAATAATAACAAATAATCAATAACAAAAAAAATTGTACACAAGCAAAAGAATTCATCCATCCATCTTCTTCATGGCTGATCCACTTCAGAGTCAACGTCAGTACTGCTACCGATCCCAGCTGATTCTCCTGAGTTGATTTTGTTTAATTTGTTAGGACTTATCACTTTAACATCTGTGTAGATAATGTCACTGTCAACATCATCTGGGGGGGAAAAATAAACAAAAAAGTGTATTGTGTTTTGGAGGAAGCTATATTGTTTTAAAAGTCTTTTTTTCCCAAGTAATGTTTATGTATTTCACTTAGCCTCATCAACAGTTGTGGTTCCTGTTTTTTTACAAAACCTTTTTACAGCCAAACTCAAAGCCACAAGGATAAAGAGCATGATGACAGTTGCTATCACTGTCAAGGTTGTAACAGAATCTGAAATTCAAAAGCAAATGTCAGACAATATTGAATATCTTGACAAAATGAAAGATACCAAAATGCTTCTCAGATATTTATTTATATTTTGTTCCATTGTTCCATCCACCTGATGTTGAAAATACAGTAAGATCATACGGCATGTATAATAACTTGTACCCACAAGAATTCATAAGTGACATCCAATACCGCAATTTGAAGACCCTGAGGCTGAAAGGTAAACTGTTTTTGTCATAACCGTCTGCGTGGCAGGCAGAGGTTAGGATGCCAATTGCAGGAACAAATACTTAAAGATGAACTAAAAGGGGAAGCTTTTTTGCTGTAACACCAAAAAGGAACACTAAATACAAGAAAACAAAATTGAAACAGGAAACTAAGAACTTGGAACTGGGAGCTAAGAGTAGCCAGGAACAATGAAGTACCTCAGGGAAACACACAGCAACCAGGACGATGCAACATTGAGCAGAGGAAGACAGTGTGCCTAAATACACACCGGATCATGAGGCCATGGGAAACACTAGGGAACACAGCTGGAACTAATACAGAAAAGCGAGACTGAAAAGGAAAACTGAATGCGATTCACGCAGGAAAAGAGACTGTCAGAATGCAACAGGAATCACACACTGAGACATACACTGACTTAATATCGGGAAGAGAATGACCGAGGGACACGACTGGGATACAGATGAATAAGCATCGAGACAGAACTATACATGATAGAAAACTAAGAGAAGCAAAAATCAGTAACACAGGAAATACAAAGGCAAGACCAAGCAACTGGGCGTGAAAGGGAACTTAGTAAAAGAACAAGTGACTAAGAACCAGAAATTATAGTGATTAAACGAGGAAATTAAACAATAACAGAAAAAGACTAAGAAACAATTACTACCATCATGAGAACACAAAGTCAAAAAGTCCAAAAACATAAGCGCTGTGTCACAGACGCAGCACAATGACAATTTTTATCACATATATACTTAAAAGTAAAATATGCAATGATATACTGTATCAGATAACATTACTGAACTGTTAAACAATAGATTTTAAATACTCTACCTTTGCAGGCTGCCAGGTGAATAACTGTTTCATTTCTGCTAATATTATTCCAAACTTGGCAACTAAGGTTTCCAGTCAGCTTCCCATGTAAGTCGACAGTAAGATATGAAAACTGGGATGTACTGATGTTTAGAGATTGGTTGTGATAGTTGCTTTGTGTAAGTATCTGACCATCCAAATTCAAAATGAATTGTACTCCATCTACTTCAGAGAAGCAGCTGACCGTCATCTGTTCCAATGACAAGCATTTCTGAGACAGGCCTGGCTTTGACACTGGAGCTAGAAGAGACAATGAAAAGGACAAAGAAAAAAGAAAAGAAATAGATGTAACAAATTTCAGGGTAATCATTTGTTTTTGTATGTCTATGTAATTTATACCTATTTGACAGCTATATACTATTAAATCCCATCAGATAGTAAATATTACTTTATTTGGTCCTATTCACCCTCAGGGGTCGGCATGGAAAGTTGAGAGACAATATCCTCCATTATTTGGGATGTAAAATATTTCATTTGTCGCATATTTGGGATTTTTTTTGTTGCATCAGGTAAAGTAAAAATAATAATTGTAATAATAATAAATAGATGAATAGGTTTGAAATTTGGAATTTCCAATCAGTGCCATAAGGCGTTAAAATATTGTACTTGCAGAAAAGCATTTAACAGATTGTACCTCAAGATATTCTTGTTTGCCAAGTCATAAAATAAATTAAACAGTTGGGGGTTTTTTCAACTGTATATTTATAGTATATATTTGTGACCTGAACATCTTCACTAATATTAAAAGGGTAAGTTCATTGAATTTGTCGACAGTAATGAAACAACACATTTTGCTAGCTTGACTTCATCACAAAAATAAATAAATAAATACATTTCTTGACTAAGAGCAAATGCATACCAGTAGAGTTTATGCATTTGCATGTTTTGCTGATCAGGACTTCATTCAATTAATTCAATTAAAGTTCTTGTCAATTAAATTGTTGAAAGCAAAAGGAAAAAGATGAACCTGCAGTGTTTGCATTTTGTTTTTCTCAAACTTCAATTCAGTTTTCAGCTTTTCCCTTAAAAATTTGTTTAACTGTACACTGTATATGTGCATAATTTTAAAATCTGCAACTAAACAGTAAAAGTATACTTGCATTTGCAGATTTAAAGGTTAAAAATTAAAATTAATTATTAGCCCATCACGCCTAACACCCAATGAGCTTATGGCATGGCTAGTTGACCGTCATCCTTCTACAATATTGGTGAGAATTGAATCAAACTTGCACTTACTGATTACCTAATCTGCCTTTTAGTGAAATTTGCACAAATCAAAACAAAAAAAATTAAATTTACTAGGTTTGCAATGTGTGCATTCATGAATCTTTTAATAAAACATAACAGTTTGTTTATCTTAACATTAAACATAATTTTGAGTTTAAAACAAAACAAACAAACAAAAAACCATCTTACCTTGTATTTCTAGATATACATTCACTTTTTTCAGTAACTTTCCATCATGATCATGTTCTTCCAACTGGTAATGTCCAGAATGTTTCTTCGTGGCTTCAACTACTTTGAGTACTACAGTGTCTATGCTGTCTGACTGATTTACATATTCCTTATCTAATGTAACTTTCCCTCGATTGCTTATTTTCAAAATCCTGTGTTTGTCATCCTTTGTGATTACAATTGAAGTACCACGTTTATATGACAGATGAAAAATTAGCAGCTGTCCTGTAGCTCCAAAACAAGTTGCAGAAGATTCAGAGAAAATGCATTCACCTGAACCTAAAAGAAAAACAACACAACATATTATGGAAAATATAGATTGAAATGAAACCAAATATATAAATAAAATAAAACTGACAAATTACATATTTAAATTTTAGGCTAATCCAGTATAATTACTACCTGCACTGTAAGTACTATAAGTAATCCTCAAATATAAATCTTTAACTATAATAAATCTTTTTTTTTTAATTATAGGTCATTCAATCAATATTTTTGTATTGAAAGCTGAGTACAACATACTATTAAACTGAGTACCTTTTGCCAGGGCTGTTGTTGCCAGAACTGCAATGCTAATGTAGATGATAATCATTGTTTCTGTAACACAGACATCAACATTTTGAAACATGTCACACTATATTTAAAGTTATGCTCGCCCTAGTTTATTCAAACATTTACATGGTTACATACAAAGTTGTTTCTGTATAAATCAAAAAAGGTTAAATAATATCTAAAGAACAGTATACATGTGTGATTATTAATACTTTTGTGAAATAAAACTTTAAAGAATCTATCTTGTTTTAATCAGTATCAACCTGCATAAATTCAAATTAAAAGCTTTCACTCACCATTTAAGGAGGGCATGTGTTCTATGTGGTAGCGTGAGACTGCACTGTGAATTTTTAATAGACTGAAGGTTGGCCTATGGTCATCCTCTTTGCTTCTAAAGAAAACAGCTATTGACCCACAGATGTACAAATTGGTCTAGCTAGCAAGCAAGCAATTTATTTATATAACACTTTCAGACACCTCACAGCTGAAAACAAAGTGCTGTACACTTGACATGAGAAAAAATCAATACATTAAATTACATTTTAAAAATAAACTAATAATTTAAATTAAATTAAAACAATAAAATCACTTAATTATAACCTAAATTAGTAACAACAAGTTTGAAATACTCTGCCGGGTTCCTAAATCAATAGAAGAAGAATCACAAGGTCTGCTTGGACCAAACACGATCACCTTTGTTTTGCTTGAATTACATTTTAAAAGGTTTTGGGCACATCCAAGTTTCAATATCTTCTAGACATGACAGAAGCAATTTAATACAGAAGGCATCTTTCTGCTTCAGGGGCAGATAAATCTGGCAGTTGTTGGCGTAACAGTGGAAGGATATTCCATGCCGGCCGCGTGGAAGACTCCTCGAGTGGAGACAGAAGGTTGAACAGGCCCCTCGGACCCTCCAGCAGATTCAGACAAAGGCTGGCACGGTTCTCCAGAACCCCCAGCGGGAACAAACAAAGGCTGGAAGGGCCCCTCGGACCCTCCAGCAGAGGCAGACATAGGGTCAACAGGTATGGAGACCCTTGACTGAACAGATAACTGAGCTGAGGGCAGAGCTAATGGCTGAGCTGGTGAGTGGGCTACAGGCTGAGCCAGCGAGTGGGCTAACGGTTGAGCTTCAGGCTGCGCTATGACCTGAGCTGCTGACAGGGTAGGTGACCAAACTGCAGACTGAGCAGATAACTGAACAGATAACAAAATGGATGACTGAGTCAGAGGAGCTGGTGACTGAGCAACAATAACAATAATACTGAACCCGAAGGCAACACAGCAGGCAACTGAACTGCAGACTGTGCAGAAAACTGGGCCGTTGACTGAGTCAGTTTTTTAATGTCCACAAAACTCACCAAACAGGGAGTGGAGGACAGGAAGTTGTCAAAGAGCACCACCTGTATGTGCTGCTTGCAATTGTCCGCGGCATGGATTATGCTCCTGCAGTAGTCCCATAGCTGCGCAAGCTATTCCTCCTCCGAGGCAAAACGTGAGTCCGCTGGGTCCATGTTGTGGTCGTGTTGTTCTGTCCTGGTCTGTGTGCAGGCGGGCAGGAAATGGACCCAATGTGTAGATTCACAGAGGCAGAAACTTAAACTCAACTGAAAGAACCTCAGCTTTATGGATGGCAAAAAGCAAAACAGAAACCCAACTGGAAAGCTAGAAAACCGAACTTGAAACAGAACACCCAGCTAGAAATTCTGAAAACTCACTTATGAATTCTTATTGTATTTAGGGGCACAATAACAGTAAAGAGCACTGAGTGATTGACTTCAAAACACGTCAGCTCAAATCAGGAAGATAAAGGCTGTAAAAAGCACCGTTTACATTTAAAATTCGTTTTTAAAACAACCACTGTACTGCCTCCTCTCCCTGATGTCCTAGGTGTGTTAAAATAGGATCAACCTGTTGTTAGAGGTTTGGATAAAATACTGGACTCACCAGTGTTAGGGTTCGGGGACACCTGAAGTCCAGGTTCCAGGAGGTGAATAACTCCATAAGAATAAAAGATTTGTGTACCAGCAATCTGGCATTTACCCGGCCAACACTGACAGGAGCTGAGGCAGAGGTATGGGCCTAGGCCAGGGAGGTAGCATAACAACATGACATAAGTCGGTATTTGTGACAGCAGTGGGTACCAGAATTTCTGTCCTCCGTTAGCAATCGAAACTGTAGTTTTATCAGAACTTAGGAAATTGGGTCTTTACTGGTTTACGATCGCCAATCGCTTCTGAATCTCCGGAGTGACACATGACAGGAGAAATATTAAAACAAACAAAACTGACAACGACAGACGAGCAGCGATGTACAACGGTGCCATAAATTATACATCCATACTTTTAAAGATTCAAAAATGTGCTTAAAATAAATGATGATCAGCTGTGAATTGTTAGAAACCACATAATTTTCCATTTGTAAAATTAATTTACAATAATTAACAATCATTTTCCTTTTTTCATATTTTTCATTTTTTGCACAGTGTATTCAGAAACTGATGCATTTTAAGGGGATATTTAAAGGGATATTGTTAGGGTGTATGTTTTTTAAGGTTTGGTATTTGTATATGATAACTATGATATTCTTGGTGAATAGCTTGCCTCTTGATACCATTGTTCTGACCTTTATTTTATTAAAACTCCCCTTGGAATTCCTAATGGTTGATAAAAATTTATGGCTTGTAGGCATGACATTTTTAACCTTCTACTATAAAGGGGCAGTAGGAATGTTTGGGGCATGCCAGAAAAAATGCTTTAAAACCATCACTCATACAGTTGCTTGCCTTTCTTACAGACAACTAATATAATAACGAGTTAAGGCAAGAGTGAGATTCACAATTAAAAACCAAAGTTTCTTTCTTTTTCTGCCACTGTCTCATCTGCAGCATTAATGTGAAACTAACAGGCCCATAAGAAACTTGTCTAACCGCTGCCTTAAAATCAGTTAGACAGAATTTTGAAGACTTTAACCAAGTACTTCAAAGTTCTTACAGGTAAGAGGAAGACAGCTTCAACTGTCTGTGTGTTGAAAAATAGTAACACATCCGCACCACATTTTCTTGTTAGTAATGTTAACAGCGTTGTAACAATAGAAATAGTAATTAGTTAGATTACTCGTTACTGAAAAAACTAAAGCCTTTAGTAACATTGTTACTTTTAATGACCATTACTTTAAACTGTTACTTTTTGTCACCTCATATCCTGAATGTGGGTTAGTCCTGTATATTGATGCTCAGTCTGTGTTCCCCTCTCACATCTGGCTGCCTGCCAGGACCATACAATAAAATCTTGATTCTGAACAGAAGATAAAAGGTGGACATATAGGAGCAGCAGGCCGTCAGACAAAAGTATATGGAGTCATTCTCCAAATCAAGGCCACCTCATTGGACTGCTACAGTTGTAATCCAATTATTCCCAAGCCATATGTTTTCTTTGAAAATATATGGCCTGTAATGGTATATACAGTGAAAAGTGGTGGACCAATTACAGCCAAGGAGGTCGGATGCACCCTCCCCCTTGCTTGGGCAACGGCTCTGAAAGCAATCTTATCACAGACAAACATAAGAAAATGGTATTGAGGTGAAAAGCAACGCGATTTGTCCTGTATTTCAGCTTGAATGAAAAAAAAACACACAAAGCTGGAGTTATTCTGTGTCTTTACAGTGCACAGCTGCCTCTTCTTCTCTCATTCTCTCCCCCTCCCTCTCCTGATGCCACTTCAGTCATGAAACTGATCAATGATCAGCTGATCGGCTCCCGTTTCTCTTGTTTGTTTCTCTGCACTTTGCGCCAGAAAGAGGAAACCAGACAGCAGCACGTTTAAGTTGATGGAGAAAAGGGTTTTTTAGGTGACATGAATGAGTGCAAGGGAAGTTATGAACTGTTTCTGAAAGACAAATAACACCAGGATCCTTTTCTATGCAGCTGACAGCTGGTAACTGTGCAGGGGCAAAGTTTTGCAAGGGGGCCAGGCAGGGCATTAACAAGGAAAGGGGGGCAAAAAGAAATACTTTTCTTTCTTATTCTCATGTAAAATGTCTAGCTTTTAATAAATAATTATCTGACTCTTACAAACGAAGTGGTCACCTGATGTAAAATGTATAAAAATCCATTATTGTATATAGTAAAGTCATCTCTAGACTTCTGTCTTAATTTCAAGTTTCTACCATGTGGTTGTACAGGGTGGGCCATGTATATGGATACACCGTATGTGACATTACCAATAAGTTTGATGTGTCACATGGCCCTCTTCCTATTGGAAAAACAAAAGTTGTATCCAAGATGGCCGACTTCTAAATGGCCACCATGGTCACCACCCATCTGGAGGAGTTTGCCCCCTCATATATACTAATGTGCCATAAACAGGACTTTAATATCACCAACCATTCCCATGTTATTACGATGTATCCATATAAATGGCCCACCCTGTAGATAGTTCCGGACGTTAACTCAACCAAGCAGTCTTTTGGTTTCCTCTAAGTAATGTTTAGAATACCACAATAGGGAGGATGGTGTAGGGTTAAGTTTATTAGATTGATACATATATACCAACAAGATACATCACTGTCACAACAGCGTTTGTTTTCATTCAAAGGCTTTATGGCTTTTCCTATAATACCTGGTGGGCTGGTCTCTAGACGAAATGCCTGGGACGATTTTTTGTCCCAGTCCAGCCCCGGCTGTGGGTAAATGCTGGTACGGTGCTTACGGAAAGATTGTAGGAGTATGTATAAAAATTGTCATTTGGGCACTCGGATGAGTGTGAATGAAATATTTTAGTTTTGTAAATTGTATTTTCCTTTTCCACACATAAAAAGAAAAGCACTGAGGATGTTGTGATATACATGAGAAGTGAAAAAATACATAAGTAATGAACAAAATAAAAAACTGTATTTAGAAAGCCTGGACAAAACAAAGAAATGAGCAACTAAAAAAAAGAGTGCAGGCTCAATATAGACAAGATGACAATCACTTCTGGGGAATAAAAGGATGTGGTTTCAGCTACAGTGTTCTGTGGTCTAAGTAATGATGTGAGAGTGAGTTTGAAGAAATTATGTGCAAGTTAAATTTTCACCCATTAAACTCTGCTGTTCTATCTCTTTTCTTTCTCAATTACTTCCTTCAACCCAACAAGTGACAGTTGACAGTTTTCCTTCATGAAGCTTGAAAGGAAAAAAAAATGTGGGAAATTTTTTATTCCACTGATAAACAAAAACTGACATGAAGAGCTGTCACTGATGGTTGATTCCATTTAAGTCTTTAAAGAATTAGTTATCAACTGGAATATATATTTTTGAACAGGAAAAGCACACTTTACCCAAATGTATTTAAGGCCATGTTGCACTAAAGATGGAAAAAAAACAGGCAAATGTAAATCACACTCTCAGTTGATCATTACTGTTTGTATCTAATATGAAACTTTCACACTGTTAGTTAATAGAAATGCTTTTGGCCCCATCATGTGGTCAGTGCTGATCACTGCATTAAATGCAAATCAAGCTTCATCTTGTCTCAAACAGTTCTTTTCCTATACTATCCAACATTACAGATGTCGACATATTGTCACAGAGAAATTGATAATAATAATAAAGTAATACAAATAAAGAAAACGTTAAAAAAAGAAGAAGATGAAAAAATCAACTTGCGTATTAAGGAAAAAGCAGCATTATTCTGTTTATCTCCTATGCTTGCTTTTGTTGTCATTTTTTTGTGGTAAAACACACAAACACAGCATGAGGAAAACAATCTTTATTATACTTAAAGAATGGGACAAATGTCACTTTTCAAATGTCTTTTTTATACACATCAACAAACATTCTTATTACTGCTGCATTTGTGTCACATAAAATATTTTAAAATGTTACCTGGTTAATTAGAGTTCTTTCCACAATGGAACAGGCTAATGTGTAAAGTCATTACAAGCTGCCTCATGTGCCCTTCATGTTTTTTGTATTGTTGCTTGATAAGAATAAGTGAGCATTTACTATTATGGATCATCTACTATGATTCATAATAGTGAACAAACAAGCCATTGTTATGCATGGTACCGATACTGTAGTTGCACACTGACCTCTGTGCAACGGCAGCAGTTGTTTAGCAGTTTAGCAGCTCAGTGACCACACGACCTTGTGGTTTCTAAGGTTGTGACAATCAACGCAGTGAAGACCAGCTATGATGCTTGAGGCACAGCTCACATCTTCTCAACAAAACACAATGTAAGCAAAGCACCAACACTATTGAAAAAAGGCTTTAATCCCTGGGGGTAAAATTTTGATTAGGACTTTTACAATATTGTTCTTGTTGTTTATTTGAATTAGAGACTTAGAGAGACTTAGAGCTTTTTATTGTCATTGTGCAGTTTCTTGCACAGCGAAATTGGGTAGCTGGACCACAAAGGTGCTAAAGTAAGAAAAAGAGAAACCAATATACATCGAAGGTGGAAAAAATAAATAAATAAATAATAAAATAAAGTAAATAAAAAGCAGTGTATATATTGTA
>VUQP01047957.1:0-16254 GCA_015108555.1 Coptodon rendalli
ACGATTAGTCGACTAGTCACGATTAAATCGACTATCAAAATCGTCGACGACTGATTTAATAGTTGACGCGTCGTTTGAAGCTTTGTAAGATCACAAAAGACGCAGGAATAAGTAGTAGAATTTAAGAGTCCTGTTCCTGCTCTGGCCTGGAAGACAACTGACTATGGTTGCCAGTGTCTCTAGCTTCACATGTCTTAGAACAGAATCACCAATTACCAGAGTTTGACCCCCGGCGGGTGTGTCGCCGAGTGGGGAAAAACGGTTAGACACATGAACAGGTTGGTGGTGTACCTGGGGCTTCTGTTTAAGACTATGCTTCCTCCTCACCGTCACCCAACCGCCCTCGTTCCCCAGCTGCTTGGGGTCTGCCGGGGAACAGCTAGCGGGGCCTACGCTATCTTCGGCTGCACCAGCTACAGGGGCCTGGCTAGCTACGGGTGAATGAAGGGTGCGAAGCCGAGTCTCCAATTCAGTAATCCTGGCCTCCAGAGCTGCAAATATGCTACATTTGTTACAGACACGTGCGGTCTGATCACCAGCAAAACGAGAGAATGTCATCACTTTTTCAATAAGAAGACGTGGTTTGAAGTAAAATAATGAAATGTTTATGTCACAAACAACCATGAACTATGTGAAGTGATTGTTTAAACCTGGATTTTAATAAAAGAGAAGACAAATAGGAATAAAATTAAAAGTCAGAGTTTGAACTGTACATTCGAGAATTAAAAATTATCATATTTAAAAATATTTGGACTCGACTTGTGATTTCTGCTTTCCACGAATGTTTTTTTTAAATTCTCCAGAATTATGCTTTGAGTAAAGCTTTAATTTGACTTGATTTCCCAGCTGCACCTGTCCAAGTTATGACTCCAACTTTGCTCTGTAAGGTTTGTTGAAAATAGTAAAGAATAATAATAAAGGCCTTCAGGAAAAAAGTTCGCCGACATGATACGGTTTTGGAGTTTGACAGGGTTTTTTTGTTCCATGAATAAGAGAACAAAAAAAAAAAAAAAGTTTTACAGACACTTTTATCATTTCGTTTGAGAAAATAACAGAAAATAAAGAAGCGCAATACTAACAATATATTTTCCTCTTTTTTCACAGTGAAAATAAAAACAAAATTGTACTGGCGGGACGTATGAATGAAACTGAAAGAAAAACCACGACGTCTGCTGTTACGTATAATCATATTGTTGGTGAAACGCTTTCGTGTTCTCCACTTTTCGGATATTTCACTCAGTTCATTTAAATTCCCTGGTAAACAGCTCTTTGAGAAGACTTATGTTCTGATGTTTCAGTATCAGATTCACTATCAGAAATGTGTGCGGTAACATTGCCGCCTTTCTCGCTCCATTATTTAATGGCTTAGACTGCTGGGGGAACACTAAGTTCTAGTCTACCTGAGCGAATCACTCACTTTAACTAAGTCGTGTACATTTTGAGCGCCAGCAGATTTTCTGTGCAGACAGATAGTGATCAGATTACTTGATGATGATTTCTAATTTTGTTCTGCTTTTTGCCATCTTTGTACATCACGTGGCAAACGGAAACAACTGTTCATCTTGTCCAGTTTTCCTTTAAGTGAAGTATTTCATGTACTGGAACAGTTTCACTGTCGGTAATGGTGGACTTATTCCAGGCCAGGAATGTGACAATAAGAGCAATTTAATGTTGTTAGTGGGATTTGAACCCACACCTCCAGGGAAAACTGCAACCTGAACGCAGCGCAATAAGCCGCTCGGCCATCCTGACACACTTCTGCTGAATAATCGTGCACAGCTACTGATGTCCACTCAACCACATTGACTATATAAAAAATAAATAAATAAATGATTAATTATGATTTTTTATATGACCCGCAATTTATTTTTACATTTTAGCATTACACCTTGGCTGATGATGGACAAAAACCGAAAGATCTCACTATCTCTATCTATCTGTGATAAAAATGATTACAAAGAAAATGTAATGAACCTTTTTGTGTGTTTTGTAAGTTGGATAGAGATAGAGCCATCTGACTCCAAATCTCAGTGGAACCTGAGTTTTGGGAGGTGAAACCATAAGACATGCACTATATGTCTTATGTAAAGCGCTTTGGGGTCCTTAGGGACTAGTAAAAGTGCTATACAAATACAGGCCATTTACCATTTACTATAGAGCTCCCTAAACGTTGTTTATTGACGACAAGAAATTGCCGCAGAAGAGCCTGTTGCCCGTATATTCATATATTTCTGAAATCACATTGTAGTGACGTATATTGAACACAATAAATTATATAATGTGAGCAAATAGCTGAGAAACAGATGTGTTGACATAAGCATATATTTGGATCTCATATCTTCTTATTAAATGTAGCTAATGTCCAATAAACTAAAATCTGGGACTTCATAATATTTCATATATATAGTTGAATAATATAGTTGAATAATATTATAGTTGAATAATATTTCATATATTTAACTCACTAATTTAATTTAGGGGTTTATTTTAAATAACAAAGTAAAAAAAAACAAAAAAAAAACAATGCACATGTGCAAATAACAGTAGCCAGCTGCTGCCACAAGATGGCGGCAAACTAAAGGTTGGCAAAGAGATTTCTCTACTTTGGGACTTTTAATCAACGTGTATTGTTACATTTGATTAAACAAGCACTGCTTTATTCCAGGCTTTCTAAAGCTCTTTCAAAGTAATATAATCTAAAGCACCCACAGTAACATTTTCCACCACAGGACTGCGCTCTAAGGTCAGCACGGTGACGCAGTGGTTAGTTCTGTTGCCTCACAGCAAGAAGGTCCTGCATGTGAATCTGCTGGCTGTTGTTTGCATGTTGTGTTCTCTGAGGGTGCTCTGGCTCCCTCTCACAGTCCAACAACTTGCTTATTTAGGTTAATTGGTGATTCTTTTGGGAATTACAATAATCTATTGGGAATGTCATCATGAGAGGGGAATTTTCATGTGAGTTTTACCTTGTGACAACTGGGATAGTCTTCAATCGCAACCCTTAAGTGCTTAAGAGGAAGGAAGAAGGAAAGGACAGACAGATAACTACACTTTATGATCTCAGCTGTGATTATTAAAGGTTTGTGCTTTCTAAACATTCGCTGTAATAGAAGGAGCAGGGGGGTGTGATAGTTCATCACGGCCAGGAGAAGGCACAGTGGAACCATTAAACAAAAGACCCCAGTGCTTATAAGGCAACATGCTGTCCATTACCATCAGGTATGAGGACACAGGGTAGGTGTCAAACTCATCTGATCCATCCTCAGACGCCCCAAATGAGAATAAATGTGTTACTGTCCTTTAGGTCCTGTCATATTATTTTGTATCTAAAAAAAACTATTACAACAGAAATATTTAACTTAAAAAGCCAAACTGAATCATATTTCTGTTTTTATCAACTTCATGAACGTCAGCCATATTTTCAGGAGATTAGAAGTAGCAATTGTATAATGGTAGTGCCTGTTGTCTGAGATCCAATGATTGCAAGGTGACTAAGAAATACTTCTAATTTAAGAAAACTTTGAAGGAGTTGACATTCGAAAGTTGATAAAGTCAAGAAGTGGAAAGAAAATCCTGAGCTGAATAAACGGGTGGAAAAGAAGAAATAATTTCAGTTGTGGTAACATAAAAATACTGACAACAGATGTGAAAGAAAGAAAAAAAGGGGAAAAACAAACAAAACGTCAACATAAAAAAATATAATATTAAAGAAAGTAATAATCCCCTTAAAATCAGAGAAATTACGTAAGCCTAAGAAAATGTAATGAAATGAAACGTAATATGTTAGAATCTAGAATTAATTATGAAATACTGGAGATGAATTTAAAATTGAATTACATTGAAAATTTACTTTATAGTTTACATATTTTTTATATTTTAGTTCACAGACCTTTAAAGTGTAAAATTTAAAAAAAAAACAAGGCTTCACTTCTCACTTTGTATTGTGGTGAAGAGATTTAACAGTCATAAAAAAAAAAAAACATGAAGGGACGCGTCCTACAGTCGCTGTATTACAGATTCATTTACACAGGAATAAATACACTTTCAGTTTAAGAAAAATAATGAGAAACAACACAAATCCTGTTTGTTAAAAATGTTTAATGTATATGTTTTGGAAGTTTACAATACTGTTCACTAGAAAAAATAAACTGTGCATGGGGTGAAACTGAAAACCTCAATATTCTAAATCTGTTTGTAGCTCTTAATATTAAATACAAAGACTTGCTTGGAATTTGATGTGACATACATGTTTGTACAGTTTGGATTATAAATGTTATATCAAAAAGCATTTTCATAGGATGTCAGAGTGAAACAAGAAAGACAGCTTCTCATGCTCCAAGCTGTGTCAAGTGCAATGTAATCAATAATTCTATTTTTCTCTTTTCTTCCTGTTAATGGGGAGTTTCTTTACAAGAAATTACAACAACTGGCTGATTGTTCTCCCGTGTTTGCTCACTCCATTGTACACTTTGCCTTCCTGCCAAGCAGGATGAAACAGGGGCTGAATTTGACATTCACCTGGGGTTTTTTTTAGCAGAGTCCAAACATGGTGGACTGGAGAAATTTGTCCCAGCTCTTTGGCTCGTCAGTCACTAGTCTATTGCAGGATCTGAAATTTGGTAACATGCATTAGAAAAACATCCTAAATATGCAGTTTTGTGAAGTAGCTACAATACAAAATAAAAGGCACTGCTGTACCTCTGGATTGTGCCATTTAATTTCTCAACAGAGCCATCTGTTTGGGGTTTTCACACAATTCATAGTCGACCCTAAAAGTTGAGGAAATTATGCAATTTCAGTTGTGATGACAATTGACTTAATTTATTGATACCGTACCTTATTGCAAAATTCCAAACCCTGGTCTGTTGCAGTCTTTTAGGTGTACCAAATCTGTAAAAGAAATCAGAAATACAACTGGTGACCTGATCTGCTGTTTTGCTTTTTATTGGCTAGGCCTTTGCCCATTTGGTGAAATAATCAACCATGACACAAATGTATTGCTTAACACCATTTGTCAAGGTTAGTTTACCCACAAGATCCATCCCAACGAGCACAAAGGGCTCTGTGACCCATGAGGGACAAAAGTGTTATATTACTTTTGATTTATTTGAAAAGTATCGAGTGTTCTACTGTGTGCTTTACTGCACCTCTTCAACTGCATCCTTTTCCCTTTAGTTTTGGCCCGCTTACACTAGCATTGTGGGCACTGAGCAACCTATATTAGTAAAAAATAAATAAATAAATAAAAAACACAGCAAAACCATAAACCCGTATTTCAGGCTCATTTTGAAGAAATGTACTCCCCCATTTTTGAATGTCACCCTCCATGCCAGGCTAGTAACACCATGCCATGATAGGACCGTGGGTCTGCTCCCATCCACAGTGTCCACTAAGTGGCTGGAATGAAACTCTTCAAACACTTCACTTGCCTCTTTGGCAGAGCAGACCACTTTCACCAAGTGCTCAGTTCTGTTTTTCTTCATTTTATTTATTTATTATTTTGAAGGTCTCAGCTCTTCTCTTGATTTTAAATCTTTCTCTGCTGGTTGACCCCTCAGGACAGTGATTGTGGACTTTTAGGATCCATTTCCCTCAGCTGTCCACTTATCTAACAATCCTTAAAAAGTACTTACTCTGCTGCACCACAAACACACAGACTATTAAAAAAACAACACAAACCAACAGACACACCTCACTCTCAGTGTATGTTCCCACCAAACCCTCAAATGTTTGCTATATTCTCCAAGCTTATAGGCTCCAGGTGTTCAAACACTAAATTAGTGTCCAGGTGACTACAGTTACATAATTGCAGAGAACAAGATTCTCCAGATCATTAACTCTTGGCTACGTCCACACGTAAACATGTTTTCGGGTAACTGAAAACCGAGATTTAAAAAAACCAAAACCTCCAGTTTTTTGCATTTAGGTGTGGAAGAGGAAAACTGAGATTTACTCACGCAATGTCTTATTCTTCATTTTAATTTTATTAGCAGACTCACCTAACGTCAAAGGTGTACGCCGTTTTTGACGTTACGCTCTGCGCCACATAATTGTTAAGGTGAGATGAATTTCTACAATGGCGGATAGAGACAAAATACTGTTGCTGTTAATCTGACTATCTGCAGTTTTTATACTCACAACCCAAATCCCAACGTCGATTTTGAATAAATTAAAAAAATAAATTAATAAATTTATGTATGCTGTATGCATTTTGTTCATTCCTAAGTTGTGAGTCTACACAACAGCCAAAATACTGTCTTTAGTTATTAACATCTGAAATGATGAAAGGCACTTAAAAAGTAACACAAAATTATCTGCCTTTCCAGAAAAACAAAAACTTTTCAGAAGTATTTAAAGTTTTGTGAGGGTACAAAACCTGTTTACTCCTTCCTTCCTGTCCAGCGTTGGTGTGGTGATGTATATTTGTTTGCCATTTTTGCGATCGCCTTGTGCATGAGAATATCACCAGGTATAAACTCGAGACAGTTTGTAATATTTTATTGTTCAATAAGATTGACAGACTATGTTTAAATTAACCTCATAAATGTCACAGATGAAATATTCAGTGTTTCCTGGTTTGTCAGTAGCAGCTCCTGGAAAGCAAGTCTGCCCCACATCTGTTTGACCGTCACCAGTTAATCTGTTAATTAATTATTTTAAGCGCGCTATTTAATCAGCTGCAGTATTTTAGCGAAAACAATCGCATTTGAACCTCCACAGTTCCTTCTCCTAAGCTCGCTGCGCATGACATGTTGTTGTTGTATTAAAGATCCTCTGCTGGGGCAAATACATCAAAAATGCATAAATTCAAAGTTGGTTTTCTCATGTTTTGTGTCTCCAGGTTCGTCACCCTCTCACCTGCAGAGTGTTCTCCTTCACTAAAGAGTTAACTGTGCAAACTCAGCATTCACTCATACCCCATTTGTGTCCACATTTTCAGCAGGGTCATACTTTAAGCTAACTGCGCAGATAAATGTCTTTTTATTTCTAAGAGTCATGAGGTGTAATTCCCAGAACCTGACCTGCAAGGGCCCACTGTACTGCTCTAATTATGGGATAAGGGTGTGCTGGGAGGTGGTTCGGGGGCTCAGCTGCAGGAGAGGGGTGTAGCAGCGGGTTCGGGGGACAGCAGGCTGACAGCCACCCTAATTCCCCTTATTTTAGTAGCTGCTGGGGCCTGGAGGAGGACAGCGAGAGTACGAGCAGAAGGAATGGATCACCATCGATCTCCTGTTGTGACTCAGACATTTTTTCTGTTGTAAAATTAGTTTTCACTTCTTTTGGAAGTGCAATAAATAAATCAGAGCACTTTTCCGGAAGGATATTGTTTGTGCTCCAAACGCAGTCTTCTGTTGGAATCGTTTTGATGGATATTAAGTGGAAGAAGATCTGGCTTCTGGTTATTTTTCTCTAACTAATGAGATGAAGTGTCCTTTAAGGTTTCATCTTTTCCACAAAAGACGGACATTGATCAGTTCCTTTTGTAATCTTACAGTGATTCTATTGTTCATTTATTTTTGGCTTTGACGCCACTTCTGTCGTCTGTGGCAGCAGTTTTCCTTTTATGGAAGATACATTATATAAGTGATTTCCAGTTGTGGGAAAATATTTTATTTGCACTCAATCAAAAAAAACAGTACAAATACTTTTATATTTTTAATTATTTTGATTTTTATTTTATCCAAATTTCATATCAACAAATGTAATGCTCCAAACAGAAAACTACATTTCCTCATTTTTATCATGACATTCACAGCAGTGTTGACTCTATTTAATTTTCTTCTAATGATAAAGCAGTTAGAGCTTCACTGATCTCTTCTCAACTAAATATTGCTAAAAAAAAAAAAAATACTTGACAAAAAAAACCCTTTTGTGTGTGAATCTTGTTTTCACATTTTGATTGTTTCCTTCGTGGTTAAGCTGTGAAAAAATATTGTGCAGTATCGGTTTTTGGGGGTTGGATTGGAAATGTTGAGCTACAAAGATACTTCTGTGTACGTCTTCTTGTGTACTTGTGTAGTTCCTTTTTTGAATAAAGGTTTATATAAAGAAAAAAGATTGCAGGATCCAGCCCCTGAACTCGGACACACCTCGTGTCTGCTTCAATAGAGAGAAACAGGGCTCATCTTTAGGCAGTATAACATCTATCAAGGTTTTTTATTTGTTTGTTTGTCATTGTTGTTTACTTGTTGTTTTGTTTTTTTGTCTGGTTTTTGTTTTGTTTGTAATGCTGGACTAAAGTTTGACCTTTGGGATGTGCTGCTGCAGATGGACAAAATGCAGGATTAAGGAAGGTAACCAAAACAAAACAACAGCCTCTACTGAATTTATTAATAAATACTAAAAGTTTTAAATCTCTAAAAAGGGCTATGCTGTGTCGAGCTGAGATTTAGAGTTTGTGACATTTAAAGTTTCTGTGAAGGTAACACAAGACTCTCTTTACCTGGCTAAATCACCTGGTCTGGAATCAGCTTCTTTTATTCAAAACATGTTTTTATTGCATTAAAGTTTCTCTGCTGGGGGGGAATACGCTTTATGTGTGCAAGTTGTTATTCTGACTGTTAATGATGCAATAATCAGTTAGAAGATAATACATTTGAGAGTTTGTGTTTTTTTAACAAGTCAGACTGAGGTTGCGGTTTATGTTAACTTTGAGAATGAGAAATGCTACATCTGTAAAATTATTCTTTCACCATCATTTTAAATCTTCACCTTATTAGGATTGACTTGCTTTAAATAATGTTAACTGATGGTTGCAAATTCCACATTTTTATATTTTTTCCTTTATGTTAATGTTAATAAGATGTTAATGTGAAAGATAGGATATTCACATTTTATTTTCTCATGTTTTGTCTGGCCCCATGGCTGTAGCACTGTCTCATGGTGGGTGATTCACAGTAACGTACATTCATGTGTGCTAATAATACGTCCAGATGCTGATCTGAGCAATCTGACTGAACTCACAAACACAAAGAATGTCGTCATTCTTTGTGTTTGTGAGTTGTGATATGCAGGAAACTCCTGCATATTCAGGAAATTCACACAAGACCCAAAGATGTCCTTCATGGAAATGTATGTTTCCTGTTTATTTCAGTTTTATTTTACCCTTTTTATCTAGTTTTGTCTTATTTTATTTACTCAAACTAAACTAACATTTTCCCAACACCTGTTTTCAGATTTATTTATGTTATTTGTGGCTAATAATAAATAACCTTGTATCCACAGTCTTTTACTTCGAGTCAGTATTCTAACGTATTTAATTTACCTCATTAAGATCAATTTTATTAAATGAGATGAATTCCGCTTGATGTTTAACTAGTCACTTGCTTTCATTAGGTGTTGACTCTCTCTGCTACTGAGTATCATGTCCTGTTTCTGTTGCCAAGGCACCGTGGTGTTTTGTGTAGCCAACAAAGATAGATAACATCCTATTTCTTAGTGTAATATTCACATGCTTTATCCAAAGCGGCCACTCTGTTGATTTAACCTGCAGTTATTTTCACTCACTGTCTTTAGGGATTCACTAGCTTAGCTTAGCTCGTAGCCGCCTCACTAGCAGCATGACTGCTTCACAAGTCCCTAATGCACTTCTCTGCTCATTGTGTCAGATGTTTAGTTACTCCTCAGGCCTCCTTTAGTAATAACGGAACTTGTGTTCATAATGTATAGTTTCTTCTATCTCACTGGAGAAAGAATAAAACGTATTTCTTTTCTCTTTACTTTTGTCCAACAATAAGAATAATACCTTGTACAAAACTTTGGCAGCAAAAGATTAAATGTGGCAAATTAACAGTATAACAAATATTACAAATAAAATACCAGAGGAAGACACGAGATAAAAGAAATATGACAGTATCTCCTTGTTGTAGAGTCAGAGTGTGGAGAAGATACAGAGAATGGTGATTGTCAATAGGGTGACAAGTCTTTCCCCATAAATGGTGCAACCACTTAAGGCAAAATAAACAGGCTTCACCAATGCCAAGAACCATTGTTAAAAAAGACATAATTGAATGGTCAATTTCTTTTCAAGTAAGTATTTTCCTTATTTTCTTTTTTTCTTTTTATTTACTTTTCCAGTGACAAGAATGTGATGAATGCCAGCTGATCCAAAAGGAAGAAACTGAATTGTCAATTGAACAAAAGTTTTAAGATGTATACACTGAAAATAATGAAACATAGATTTATGAAAGGATGGTCTTGAGAGAAAAAGAAAAAAACTGGATGAAGTAAAAAATGATTCAAGAAGAAAACACAAGTTACACATTTGACTCACATGATGAACACATTGAGGAGCCTATCAGAACAAAGCCCTATTTTTTACGCAGAAGATGTTCTAATAGACTGTCTTATCCCCCTAAAGGACAAGTCTCCTTCCTTAGGAGCTACTTCTACCATGTGATGGGACATCTCCCATGTCTGTTGCGATCAGCATCTTTCTCTCAGTTCTCTGATGATTTGGATAGCCAGCCTGTCTCCTCAAATCAATTGACAAGAAATCCAAATGTTTACTGCCCTTTTCTCTTACGGTGCGTTCACACCGAACGTGATAGACGCGACCAGAGCGTCTCAAACTGGACGAGTGACAGACGGTGGTACCGCTGAAAGCAGCTCCTGGAGCAAATGGTGAAATTCACCAAACTGCTCACGCTTCTGGAGGACCTGATGGACCCAGGTACGGTGATGACATCCTTTACGCCGCTGCTCTGCTCTCCACAGTAAATAGAGAAGGGAGACTCTCTTTTCAAACGCTAGATTGACAGCTGCCATCTTGCAAATATACCGTCTGGCACTACTTCCTCCCACATTGCCGCTTCATGCGCAACCAATTCGCGTTTCTTTATGATTTACCTTTTGTAAGTACACATGCTAACGAGGTCATTTCATTGGCATTGGATTTAGCTTAGGCATTTATGCTCCTGTCATGAAGGACCATATGGCCTTCAGTGGGTTTCAGTAGATTGTGGTGAATCGTGAGACCAGATTTTCTTGTATGTTAAAACCAGATTTTGATTTCACAAATGAACTGAAACTGTAGTGATTTAACGTTAGGTTAAAACATGTCAGCTGCCCACAGAAGGCTTTTTCTTACTGCTTCCTGTTTCACATTAATACCACACATTTTTTTTTAACTATTTAAGTTTACATGAGCTCTAACATGACTCAGAGTACTCTGAGGACTGTAGACAAACACAGGAAAAGAGTAACACTGACTGGAATAAAACTACACAACACATCCTGTGAGAAATGTCTCTTGCAAATAAGTCTTTGCCCGCAAAACAGGGTTTGTCTGGGTTTTTTCTGAGCTCAACAAAAGCCAGCAAGCTATGCAGCTCATTGGGTAAACCAAACAAAACTAGTTGTACAATTAGGTTCAGTTTAAAAATGAGGGCTACTCATCATGAGCTAAAATGCTAACTTTCTTGTCAGTTTTATTTGCCTTTGCACTCTCATGGCCTCTCTTTCTTACTGTGTGTGTGTGTGTGTGTGTGTGTGTGTGTGTGTGTGTGTGTGTAAATAGTCTTAATTTATGTAAACAAAATCAGGAAGCACATCTGCTTCAAAAGGTGGGACACTATCATGTTTTGTTGATGAAAGTGACCAATTTCATCAAAAGAATGAAATGGGTCACTTCAGTGTTATATGTGAAATATGAATTGAATGAACAGTAAATGTTCTGCCTTTAAAAACCTCATACGAGAGTCTCAAAAATTAGATTCTGTTCAACTGGATGTAACATTTTCAACAGGAGAAATAGTTGTAGCTCAGGTGGCAGAGCAGGTCAACCACTAATCAGAAGGTTGGTGGTTCGATCCCAGGCTGCCTCTTGGTTGCATGCCATATATCCTTGGGCAAGATACTAACCCGGTGGCGCCAGTGTCCTGCACCCTCGCCTCTGTCAGTGCGCCCCACAGCTGTCCAGTGTGTGAATGGGTGCATGACTGGTAAAGCACTTTGGGGTCCTTAGGGACTGAATAGACTGCTATACAAATGCAGGCCAGTTACCATATTTTATGTGATCACAGTTTCTCTGGCTGGAATAGACAACATTCACATGAATCATTTTGTGCAGTGATGTGACTCGTGAAAGTTTTTTTTTTTTTTTTAATGTGAGGCCTTCCAGAGCCCTTAGCAGAAAGCCAGGGGTGAATTATAATACTCCATTTTGCTTAGGTAGGAACAGAGAGACGTGACCCTGAGGTATCTGCTTGGTGGCCACAATAAGAGCTCCAAATATTAAGGAAAGGAGCTTTAATACTTTATCCTTTATTGTTTACATAAGATATACTAGACAAGGGGTAGTGAACTCCAGGCCTCGAGGGCCGGTGTCCTGCAGGTTTTAGATCTCACTCTGGGTCAACACACCTGAATCAAATGATTATTTCATTACCAGGCCTCTGGAGAACTTCAAGAGATGTTGAGGAGGTCATTTAGCCACTGAAATCAGCTGTTCTGGATCAAGGACACATCTAAAACCTGCAGAACACCGGCCCTCAAGGCCTGGAGTTGCCCACCCCTGGTATAGACCATTCTTTTTGAAAAGGGAGAAGAAAAGGGTGTCCCATAATTAATGAAAACAATGAACATAAGAAAAGTGGGGATCATGTAAATGTTAATTATAACAGTATTTTCCATTTCATTAATAATCCATAAATTTGTTTTTAATTAGTATCTGTTTTGCAGGAGGGGGAAACTACAAGAGCCAAAAAGGTTCTTGTGGACTGTCAGCAAAAGTTATTGAGACTGTAATATAACTAAACACTCATATACTCAATATCTACATTACATTCTGCTGTTTTGGGCTGTAATTCAAAATGATTTGAATGTGAAGTTACATAATTATGATTGTGAAACAGATTTCAGACGCAGTATCTCTCATCATGTAGGTGTAATGTCCATCAGGCAAGAGTCGCAAAGGTTTCTCCAACTGCTGTGATGGTTCTAAATGGTTTTAAGAAAATGAATAAAATCTCTTATAAACAGATTATAAATAATGTTTGTTTTATATCAATGTAATAATAATAATAATAATAATAATAATGTGTATTTATTAACAGCCCTGTTTTTTTTTTTTCTTTGTTTCACATTCTCTAAGTCACGTGGCAGCAAACGTTAATAGTCAGATGTCTGATGCAGGGCTGGACTGGGACAAAAAATCGGCCCGGGCATTTTGACTAGAGACCGGCCCACCAGGTATTATAGGAAAAACCATAAAGCCTTTGAATGAAAACAAACGCTGTTGTGACAGTGATGTACACTGTCTTGTTGGTATATATGTATCAATCTAATAAAGATTCAGAGCGATAAACAAACAAGAGAGAAAAGCCGATCATAACCCCCCATCGGCCCATAAAAACGAAAAATCACCATCGCATCCCAAGGCCTCTTCTAAAAAAAATAATATCTCATGTAACCCGCTTGGGAATTGTGGTTGGCTTGGGTCATTTATCAAACAGGATGTCACAAATCTGTGGGCTCGGACTTTAAATCGATGTTAGGGTTAGGATTAGTTTTGTGTCGAAAAAAAGCTTTTTCCAGTAAAGGCAAATGACAAAACTGACGCCAGTTTTGAAGTTATCGTAACTCAAAAAGAGTAATGGAAACTGTTGCGTTAATTTTTTTTTGTTGAGCTTAAACTATTTAAATTTTCAGCTTTTTCCTTTTAAACAAATTTAAAGTGAAACAACACAAAACACTGCAAACCACAACACAATTAAATATAAATTAAAATATGACAAAGAAGATGCATATTCTCTGTCATATGGGCCTGCATGAAGAAACTTTCTGAATCCTTTATCATCCGCAACTGAAAATAGTTGTGGATGATTACTATACCTTTCTAATGTGACGTTGTTGTCCCTGGCTCTCTTTCTCTCTCTTTCCCTCCCCCTCTGTTCCTTAGTTACACCCCCCGCCCCCGGTCAGCGCAAGCACAAGGCTCGCGTGCGGAGTGAAGCGTAAAAAGGGCGAACGAGAGGGTGAGAAGAAGAAAATAAAACAACGATCTATGTGTTTACGGGGAGAAGGGAATAACTGCGGCCGAGGCTCTGAAATGAGACGGTCGCTTCACCGATGACCTGGGCGACTTTGAGCTTGTTAACATCAACGACAAACGTAAGACTGAGTGCATTGACAAAATTGATCATCTGGACAATAAGAAATTCCAGATATGTTTTCCATACGGGGTATATACGGAAATAAAAGAAGTAGCCATTCCAGGGCATCAGAAACAACGAAATCAAAGAAACGGCCAGCAGTATTGAGCGTAAGTTACGACCGTTACGATATACTTTGTCAGCAGCATCCACGTCTGAAACTATGGATGGAGAGTAGATTCCTTAAAAATTCTTCCCGAAAGTACTGAAATACAGGAAGGAGAACTTTGGAAAGACGTGTGACACGTGGCAGCAAACCTTAGTCGGATATCTCATGGTGTTACTTTGTCCAACAATTTTATTTATTTAAGCAACCTGAAAACAACAGCAAAGAAAAATATCAACACATCTTTTATGAAGTCAATAGTTTATTTTTTTTAATAAGGAATGAATAATGTTTGAATAAAGTGTTCTAGTTTTGTTTTGTTTTGTTTTTTTAAGAAAAGGAAAATAATCGAATCTGAAAAAAGGTGGGTGGGGCAATTTATTTCCGTTTTTGAAGAACTGGAAAGAATTGCAAACGTGTACGTCTTTACCTGCGTTATGTATTTATTTAGTTATTTGAGTAAAAGGGGCAAATAGTTTGTATTTAAAATAGGAGTTTCAGCAGCAGGTACGGAAACAAGGTTTGGAGTTGAAACACTTTTAAATTGTATCAAATTTTTGAAGGAAGGGTCTCGATGGGGTTTGTTTACACGGATTACCTCTAGACCTGATTATTTGAAACTTGGTTAATACGAACATTCAGATCTGGAGTGGGAGACAGAAATGTAAAGCAGATAGGTGTATGAAGTACCATTAATGGCTTATCGAACTGTGTCGAGCTCTAAGTCCCAACTAGGAAATACGGTCGTTATATTTCAAGTTTAAAATTGTCTCATTCATTCATTTACAGCATGTTTTAAACGAAGTAATCTGTAGTTTCTGATTCTTGTTCAGTTGTTGGTTTGCATGAATAACAGATCTAAAAATTAGGGCTTCTAATAACTTATGAAAGTGCGTTTAACGTTCTGTCTGTATTTTTGTTGCTTTTTAAATAACTTCAGGTCACCTGGGATAAGTGATGGATGGAGGGAGTTTTACTGCAGCCCCCGATTTTTGAAACAGGAGGCAGGAAAGGAATTGCACTGGAGCACAGGAGGTAAATAAATGAAAATAAATTGCATTTCATTGGCTATGGGATATATTTGTTAAGTGGGCCGAATTACAATAACAGGGTGATCTACTAAAAATATGCTGGAATTTATTTACAAAAAAGATGCAGCCAGTTCACGTCAGTAATGACCGGCATTCTGCCAAGAGCAGCGCAAATCAGTTGTTCAAAAACCAGTAAGGCAAAAGAGGCAGTGTGAGGACCAGAGTGGTAGGCCTACTAACCAAAATAATCCAGTGTAAGAGAAAATATAAAATAAAATCCTAGCAGCAACTATCACAAACAGAGGTGGAATGTTTTATATATATATATATATATTTTCAGAATAAGATTTTGTGCAATTTGCAGTAATTTGTGTGCCACAGATTTTGTAATTCAGATTTGCATGACTCATTTAAATAGTTTTCGCCTGAAAGAGAAACTTGTACAAATAGAGAACTTTGCAAAAGTATTCGTCCCCCCCTGAACTTTCCCACATTTTGTCACATTACAGCCACAAACATGAATCAATTTTATTGGAATTCCACGTGAAAGACCAACACAAAGTGGTGTACATGTGAGAAGTGGAACGAAAATCATACATGATTCCAAACATTTTTTACAAATAAATAACTGAAAAGTGGGGTGTGCATAATTATTCAGCCCCCTGAGTCAATACTTTGTAGAACCACCTTTTGCTGCAATTCCAGCTGCCAGTCTTTTAAGGTATGTCTCTACCAGCTTTGCCCATTCTTCTTTGCAAAACAGCTCCAGCTCAGTCAGATTAGATGGACAGCGTTTGTGAACAGCAGTTTTCAGATCTTGCCACAGATTCTGGATTGGATTTAGATCTGGACTTTGACTGGGCCATTCTAACACATGGATATGTTTTGTTTTAAACCATCCCATTGTTGCCCTGGCTTTATGTTTAGGGTCGTTGTCCTGCTGGAAGGTGAAGCTCCGCCCCGG
>VUQP01047958.1:0-10053 GCA_015108555.1 Coptodon rendalli
CGGACGACAGTACACCTAAAGCTGGGCAAACACTGTGCGATGTTTTCAATCACGTTATTCAGCTCCTGCTCAAACTGCACGATTGACTCGCAGGGGTTATAAGTTCATAGGTCACGATGCAGGGTCTCACACTATACTGCTCGATGCTCTGATGCGACCTGAGTGCTCACACTGTGCCTCCATAAAATGAAGGTTATAACAGAAAATCTGTCGCTCGCTCTCCCTCTCTGTCTTTCACTCACACAGACACGCACACCACCACCATCAACTTTGCTAAACTGCTAATGAAAAACATTGATCAGGCAGCTGTGATTGAGCAGCAATGTAAATCCAACTCTTTTCACGGTTGTTGTGGTCGTGATAATTTTGTGAGGCCACATCGAAAAGGCTCGGGTGAGCTTGCCATAGTTCTACAAGTTGTGCCTCCATCGCTTGTGTTCAGATCACACGCTGCACAGCCGTGCTGCTCCGTCTTTTTCATCGACATTTACGTGTTTGCGCGTGCGCAGCTTGAGCGGCTGCGGTGACACCCTCGCGAGCGATTGATGATTGGGAGCTGGTCGTGAGGTGTTAATCGCTTCTCGTTACCCCACGTATACTACACGATGCACGATGAAGGCCAAAATCGGGCAGATCACCAAAAACATCGCACAGTGTGAGCCCAGCATTAGAGTAGCAATGTTTGAAAGATTTACTTATATTCTCAAACGTTAAGCATGACAGGCTTCTGTTTAAGAAAGAGGCCTGTTTTATTGTGTTAATGTTGTCAATTTGAGCTAAAAATAAATGGCTAAATGATCATTTGTTTCCCATGTGTTCATATCACAAAGAATATATATAGAATATAACATATCACTCTCTGCTCTGTGTTGTTTCCTCCTTCAGGGCAGAAAAAAACCACAGCTGACTCTGGACAGGACGTCACTCTGACATGTCGAGCTCCAAACAACAACATCTTAACGGTAGAGTGGAGCAGAGCTGACCTGGAGCCAAAATATGTTTATGTGCACCGGGATGGGCGTTTTGATCCAGACGACCAGCATCCATCTTTTAAGAACCGGGTGGATCTGCAGGACAGACAGATGCAGGATGGAGACGTGTCTTTGATTCTGAAGGATGTGACGATTAATGACACTGGAACATACGAGTGTCGTGTCGTCCAGAAAGGGACAAGCAACAAGAACAGTGATCCTGTCTGCATAGTCACACTGAGTGTTGATCCTCCAGGTGAGTCACTTCAATACCTGGCAGCCTGCATGGCTCTGCTCAGTTCTACTAACTCACGTGACCACAGGACAGCTAAACACACCACGGCAGAGCAAAGTTCGCATGACGTCTGAATTATGCTTTACCGTGAAATCTGTATTGTAACCTGGTATGCAACTCCCAAAAACGAAAAACAAAAGTCCCAGAATTGTATTGTTTTCTGTTGCTTATGAAACATCAGGACACAGTCATGTGGTAATTAACACCTAATCCACCAGTGCAAGCAAAAATACTGGCCGTGACATCGGACACTTGCATAGGTTATAAAGTTTTCCTGCAGAAGTGGAGATCTGGGATGATGGGACAGGAGTTGGCACCACCATATCTATTTTCTGATTAACAGGAGCAACGTCCTGAACTTAGAGAGAAACAAGTATTGATCTAATCGATTCAATACCAATAACCAATGCTGTCTCAACACAATCAACATTTGGATCAATCTGCCCACCGCTGGTCAGGTTAATAATTTCTAGTGTGTGTAATGTATACAATGTAGAATAATAATAATATGTTTATTCATGTCCATTTATTTATTCAGTACCTAATATTCATGACCTGCTCTTACTTAAAGTTTATGTCATCAAAGTACCCCTATCTGATAACTGATTGATGATTTTGCTGTATGACAACCTTCTTAAAGTTTGAAGAGTCATGTGATCCATAAAATGCCCCGCCCCCTTTTTTTGTTTTAATGTGAGCATGCTCAGAGCCTGAAGCAGAGAGTCCTTCTTATCAGAGACATTTAACTGTCATCATGATACCTTTTTTTTCCAACTGGTGTCTGAAATTCATTTTTTATTCTAATTCAAAGAAAGCTTTTACTGTTTTTAAACTAATGCAGAGATAACCTGTCTGTGCAGAGCTTTGTTTTGTGCACCTACCTGACAGCTGACACCTCACTCCCGTTTCTCAAATGCAGGTGAGCCAAGAGGACTTACGAAAGATGGATGTGGTGGACTGGAAGCTGGTCTATCAGTTCCTGCTGTGCTTCTTGTTGCTGCTGCTGCTGTTGTTTTTTGATCCACAGAGAACATGAAGTGATCACAGCGTCAGGATTCAGCTTCTCAGTGAACTGCAGCATGTTTGAAATGTCTCAGAGTCTCATGTTTTTGTTCTCAGTGTTGTCATGAAATGTGGAAAGAAAACATAATCAGAGAATGGACAAATTAATAATCCCAAAAGTTGATTCTGTTCATCTGGACGTTTTCAGTGGGAGAAACGTTTGGTCATCCAATCTTATAAATAGTACATTTGCATAATGACTGAAACTAGCACCACCATAGTTTCAGTCATTATGCAAATGTACTATCTATAAGATGATAAAGCAGTGCTGAAAGAAAAGCAGGCCTTCGTCCATTATTTTGTAAACAACAGAGATGAGTTCCGTTTTTTGTTTGTTTGTGTTTTTTATATATATAAGTGCTTTCTACCTAACATACACGCACATTCATACTCTGATGGATACATCAGAGAGCAACTCGGAGTTTGCCATGCACACTGAACCACAAGGGGTGAGAGATGTTTTCCATAATAGACATCATGGATAATGTCCTCCTCTCACCTGTTGAGAGTTTAAGGGACAACTAACCTTTTTTATTGATATTTAAACTTCTGTAATACTAAAACCTGTGTGCTGTATTGTGACTGAATGCATTTGTAGCTCACTAAATATTCCATGCTGATAACAGGGACCAGCCTCTGTGATTGTGCTGGATGGTTTTTAACACATATTGTGCTGTACTGTCAGTAAAGGTAATGGGGACCATGAGCATAATCTATAAACTTGACAAAACTGGATTAAATGTATGTTTTTGAACTTTGTGAAGGTTTGTCCCTGTGAATATTAGACGTTTGGTTAAGCCAACAGGAAATTATACTTTTTAATGTACCTCTGAGGTCATGTGCAGAAAACTAATTTGTATCTTGATAAATATAGCATTTTATTGGATTTGTGTTTCATACCCAAAGATCTTTCGGCCAAAAAATAAAAAGCCCCAGCCATTCTGAGCACCTTTAAGGGTGCCAGGTACACACCAAGTGCATTTGAGAAGGGGCTGTAATGGGCATACAATGTCCATTTTAGATTAGAGACTGCTGGCCAGATGATGAAATATTTATTTAATAGTTATTGCCAACTTGATGAAATTAAATCTTACTTGTGCCATGCTAAATTACAACAGCAGGTGCCTTAAGGCACTTAATATTGTCAGCCTTAGACCCTACGATAGTGACAGTGGAAAGCAAAACCTCCCTTTTAACAGGAAGAAGCCTCGTTCAGATCCAGGCTTAGTGGTGGTTATCTGCATCAACTGGTCCGGGGTGAGAGGGGGAAGACAGGACAAAGGACACTAGAAGAGAGCCAGAGATAATATAAAGCACCATGTATTATGTGGGGATTTTTTTATGTTATGTAAACTTGACTTGTTGGTGAATAAACATCTCAATCTCTGCAACTAATCTCTGCCTCAAGTCTCTTACTTGAATTGACCCATGACTGCCCATGCTAACAAGTAGTGTTCAGAAGCTGGGGCTTGTGCCTCACTAAAAGGTTTAGGATGACCAGTAGGAGGAGCCAAATGATAGAGTGAGTGGCTCTGCTTGTACTTCTGCCTTAAGGCTTCTCCTTGAATCCAGTCACTACTAGATATACAAAATTTAGATATCATATTTATTTTAAATTGAAATCATTCATAGTTTTCACCAACATGTTCTTCTAAACGTTTCAGTATCAGATGACTTTTAATTTCAAATCAACACAGGAAAAAAAAATCAGTTTTATTGTAGACACTACTCCTGAAACAGTTTACATAATTTGTAGTTTTTTTCTGCTTATTAAAGAATAAAATTAGTCTTCATTTGTAAATTGACTGAATATACTGTGATGCTGAAAAGCTACCTGCACCAGTGACATTTAAGATGGAATGTTTAAGAGACATCATGAATTGATAAAGACACCTTAAATCTCAGTTGCTGCTCATTACCTTTCATGGTGTTGTGTTAATCAGCACTCTGGACTCTGAAAGAAATTATTTCTTTTTGTACCAGAAAGTAGATTTTTTCTTCCTCCAGATGCTTTTTTTCCCCAGTGGGAAGAATGTTTCATTACTCATCTAAGTGACTTGTTTATTATCAGATCAGTCATTAAAATCTGCATGTTAATGATCATGAAACGGACCTGGCCAATGATTAGTCAGTGCCAGTTACAGTCATCATATAAATGTACAGCTTGAAAGGTTGTGGGGGTGTACTCTGGGGAGAGTAACCGAGTGTGAAAGGTGAGTGATGTGGTTGCAACTTTATTTTCCTGACTTTCAAGAGGAAACGACAGGCAGGTAAAAATTGTGAGCTGTTTTGATTCCAAAGATTAGATTGCAGAGAGTTGTGCAAAGATTACCAGCGTCTGGGGGAATGAATTGCAGGTGAGCAAAGTGGTGGCTTGATGACAGAAACTATAGAGAAAATTAGCATTGGTAAGTAGAAAGCATAAACAAGAATACATGAAGCAATGAGGCCTGGTTACCACCATGAGGTAGCTGGTGGTAGCTAGCTTAAATACAGCCTTGCTGACTGTTGTTGATGGATATTAGGTTAGTAGGGCCAATGTGAGGAAGCAGGGTTCTGTCCGGAAGGCGGACAAAGTTGAACATAGAAAGCCAGTGGAGAAACACCAGACACTCACGCTCACTCACTCAGATTCTAACAGTTTCATGGTCAGCTCGAAAAACAGGACCTTATTCTCTGCCTTGGACCACATGGCAATGTCTGGCTTGAGAGTAATTATCAATACCTCTCTCTGGAAGGCTAGTTGTTTCCTGAGGTTTGCCAACATCTGCCACTCTTTGCCTGGTGTGAAAATACTCATCCATTTCAGAGGAGGTTGACTCGTGCTACAAGGCTTCAAAAATCCTGCTTGCGTATGATTGGCTGCTTCTGGCATACAGCTCTCCAGGCTCTCAGCCAGATTTGTCAGCATTTGATCATGGTACCACCTGAAACAGGTCTGGATTGTGGTGTCCTCCAGATGTCTGCCTAGGTGATATACCTATTAATAGTATCATCCCATCTTGTCCAGGCTCCTTGGTTGCCCTGAGATATAACCTTAACATGGAAGCAGTCCAGGCCCGTCTGGTTATCCCATCCTCCACCATAGCCTACTGCTTTCTCGTGGTGGTTTTAGACCAGAACGTTGGTCCTAAGCCCAGGGCAGTGGTTGTGACTGGTTTAAATGGCCCTAACAAGTCTTGGGTGGATGACTGGATGTGTAAAGTGCTTTGGGCAAGTTGCTGTTTGGCTAGTTTGGCCATCTGCCTGTCAGACAAGTCTGCGGCATACTCCCTACCTAAGCTTCATAGTGGCTTTTCACAGAGACATGGAATAGGTTCTTCTCATGTGACTAAACTGTTTCAAGCATGCATAGTGCCTTTCCTTATTGATAGGTTCAAAATGGTGGCTGCCAACTCGGGTTAAAAACGTCTCATTTTGAGATAAGATTAACAAGACTTGGTCCTTTTGAATGATTAACTGCACCCGTTTGACCATGTAAAAGTTAAAATTGGCAGAAAGGTCTTTCGCCACATACAGTGGCTTGATACTTTTAGCTACTTCCCAAGTGGTCACAACAGTTGATATGCATGTTTAATTTGACACATTTTATGCTGGAACTGTCCCACTGGGACCACCATTAGGAGTACACTGGCTTGTGACCCACTAAAACTGGGTTTATGTCTCCTCCTAGTCTTGAACAGAGGATGTTTCATGTGTAGGGGTAATGCGATAATGTGATAACCAGTGTTGGTCAAGTTACTTGAAAAAAGTAATCAGTAACGAATTACTGATTACTTCTCCCAAAAAATAAGTAATCCCATTACTTTACTGATTACTTATTTTCAAAAGTAATTAATTACTTAGTTACTTTTTAAAAACACGATTTACAACCTGAATACGTGATAAAGCGATAGATTTTTCAGCCCAATTTTCAGCCACTTTTTCTGCATAAAAAAAGTCTCTTTTTAAAACTTGTTTTATTAGTTTTAATCTTTTAACTTTATGCATCAAGAAAAAAATTAAATTATATGCAACATTCTCTGACTGGAAGAAATTTGTTTAACATTTAAACCTATTTTCTGCACATTCCAGCATATAAAATATTTTTTTTGTGTGTGTGTGTGTTTACACTCACTCTTTCAAATAGATGCAAGTAAAACACAGCAGAAAATAAATAAAATCAAAGACTAGCGGTCCTGTTGGTCTATTTTCACCTGTAAAGCAGGACTGGGGTAGGCGGAGGTTTACCCTGGTGCAGGTGTGCCGCAGCGGTCAGTTGAAGAATCCGCGAGTTTCTCTGTGAATTTCCGTGGTACGGAAATACGTGGTAGCGCACTCGGTGCTTGCTTGGAAGTTTAGGGGGTTTTTTCGCTGTAAAAAGGCGTTTTCTTCCCACGCACAACAGACACTAATGTTTTTGTCACTTTTTATGGAATCAAACTCAAAGTAAGGTCAGTACTTCCACGCTTTAAACGCTGCACGCTCATACTCTCTCCCGCACTCATTATATTATCCATTGTTGATCTGCACACAGCTGTTGTCACGAACGTCGCACTCGCTTACGTCACTGTCATGAGACATTCTCGCAAAAAAATCACGGTTTTAGTAACAGTAACGCTGCGTTTCTACTGGAAAGTAACGGTAATCTAATTACCGTTTTGCAATTGTAATCCCTTACATTACTCGTTACTTGAAAAAAGTACAAGTAACGCATTACTGCCCATCTCTGGTGATAACCACTTAAATTAATCTCATAACAAGGATATAGGGATGTAGTTGTAAAGCAGTGCTCTTGTTTCAACCACAATACCGAGAGAATCACAACACCAGTCCTTCTTAACCAACTCTTACCTGTGGCTTTTAGAAGCTGTTTGTCGACAGCAGTAGATACATCTGTCACACTGGTTGGTTCACACGTGATTGTAGGTTAGAGTATGTTGTACATTAGACCGTGCAACAAGAAAGAGATTATTAATATATTAATTAATCCCTTCGACATAAAACGCAATACAAATTACCTAAATACTTTGACATATAGAGATGTATGAGAGAGAAAGACAGAGCAAGTGACAGTGAAGCGGATTACTCCTCACCTCCCACCCACCCCTGTTGCTTGTCACGTGCTTCATAATGTTGTGATGTGGACATTTATGTGCTTTCTGTGCAGAGGAGTTTTTTTGTTTTCTGTTCTCATGCTGTCCTCCCATAGGAGCCCAGCATGAGTAGAGGTCTCTTTTTTCCCCCTTGGACCTGCCCATTGTATTGTACATTTCAGTGTTTCTCCGTAATACTACCGACCTGTCTCCCCATGTAATGTCTTTGTTGTGTATGTAAAGTTGGGGGGGGGGGTCCATTTCACTTCAAGGCAACTTGCATGTGACAAATAAAGTTTTCTTGAAATAAAAATGATCATAGACAATTAATTCATAATAGAGAGCCAGTCATATACAGTATGATCCATTAAATCAAAATTGCAAACATTTGTCACTGCGCTGTGCTGGTTCCAACCTCTTTTTAAAACCACGACAATCATTTCAAACATTAACCCACACGCTTTCAACAAGTTGGGTCTCAGTATCACTGCTAGCAGTATGAAAGATGGTTTGCACAAGATAAAAAAACAACCAACTTAACAAAAGAGTTAGTTTGCCTTCATTTTTACAGTCACCCAATATGATTCTGTCTGAAAGCCTTCGAAGCCAGTCAGAGTAACTGAAGCAAAACTACAAACCAAAAACACAGGAGACTGTCATTTCAATAATTGCTGTAACACAAATTATCAATTAAAAGTTTCTAAAATACAGTTCTCAGAAATACTTTAAAAATGGTTGTGATTTTAAAAAAGTTGTAATTATAATCGCTACATTAGTTTCCCCTCTCAGAAGATCAAAGCTTCAAAAATGCATTCACTGTTATAGCTGGTGTGTTTAGGCGTAGACCCAAAAGCAGAGACACAAGGGACAGGGCTAAAGTCTAACACAAAGTGAGCCAACAACGAACAGAGGGAGACAGAGGACTCAAGTACACAGAAGGGTAATGAAGGAAATGGAAACACCTGGGGAAACACAGCTGACATACATGAAGATGACGCCACAGGTGAAGCAAAACTAAACACACTGAACAATGGAAATACAAAACTTTCAAAATAAAACAGGAAACATGGAAAGATGTAGACTGTACAAGCTTGAAAATAGGACAAGGAACACACAGACAAAAAACTCATAACAGCCTGGGTAGACCAAACGATACACAACAAGAGGAACAGCAAAACAGCTAAGGGGAACGAGACACAGACATAACAAAAAATCATACAGATAGGACAGAATATGACACATAAACAAGGGAGCTTGGATGAAACTTTAAACAAAACCTAACTAAGACATACTAATAATACACTTGAACTTAACATTACTATAATACATTACGAGGAATCAAAAAATACAACATACACTAAAAATGCAGACCCAGCCCCCTGACATTCTCAAAATCCGAGGCGACTGTGAAATGCAGCAACAAACAAGAAACCTCCCCCTACCACGGACCAAACTCCTTCACTAGAGTGAAACTATTGTTGCCACCTCATGCACCACATTATGCATGCACTTCCTTTTCAAGACAAGAGACCACTGAGCTGTCTAGTGGCACTGGTTTTAGATATATGCATGATTCAATTCTTTTTTATTTATAGACCCAATATATATAGTGTGTTGTTAGTTGCCTCAAGTACAATAGTACAAAGAAAACAGAGACTATCCCAACAGCTCTATGACCCCTTATGAGCAAGCAGTTTGGTAACAGTGGAAAAGAAAAACTCCCTTTTGACGGGAAGAAACCTCCAGCAGAATCAGGTTCAGGGAAGGGCAGCCTGATTGGTTGGGGTGATGTGAGGAAGATTAAAAAAACATGGTGTAGAAGAGAGTAAGAGATAAATAGTAAATGATGATTAAATAAAGAGGTGAATAAACATGAAAGAAGGAGAAACACAGCCTAAGTCTGTTGCAGTAACTAAGGAAGAATTCAGAGTCACCTGAACCAACCCTAATCGTGGGTTTTATCAAAAGGGGAAGTTTTAAGCCTATTCTCAAAAGTAGCGAGGGTGTTAGTCTCCCAGATCTAAACTGGGAGCTGTGCATGAATGTACATGGATTTATGAATGAAGAAGTCCTGTGGTATACTGAATTATATTTATATTTTCTCTTAATTGTATTCTTTATAACTTTCCACAAAGAAAAGAAGTCAGTCCCCCACCAGTGCCCCACAAATGAACCAATAGAGGAAGGTCCACTACATGGAAAGGAAATAGTTCTCACCTCTGTGTTTGAACCAATAGAAAGCTGGTGCTCAGAGGAAGAGGGCGGGCTTTACTTGGTGTCAGTGACAGAAATGAAAAAAAGCTCAAATGAGTGAGAAGGACGATGAAGGAAACATCTGTGCTGTGTCTGCTCTGTAAGTAGAATCTCTGTGTTTGTTTGAATTCTTGTACTTTGACTGTCTGCTCTCCTGATAACTGATGATGGAGGAGAAGACATGAAACACAAATCAGGCTGAATTCAAGCTCAAAACACCACGAGGACCAACTGCAGGTCTGAACTGACTCTTTATCTTTGCTCAGGAGTCGAGGAAACACAGCAGGCAGTGAAAAGATCAAATCATTCACTCATTATATCAACACAGCTGCACAGTGGACACATGACTTTACTGTGTTATTTAAATGTAGAGGATATTTTACATATATTTAGTTAA
>VUQP01047959.1:0-10873 GCA_015108555.1 Coptodon rendalli
GTCGTTGGCGAATAAGACTTTTATTATGAGCGATTTTTTTACTGTTACAGGACTGGATTTGCTATTCATGACGGAAACTTGGATTCGTCCCGGTGAGTCTTTTCCTTTCTCAGAGCTCCTTCCTCCGAATTGTGCCTTTTTTTAGCTCACCGAGACCTTCGGGCAGGGGTGGAGGACTGGCAGTGGTCTTTAGGAATAAATTCCGAGTACGGCACCTGCCCTCCCCTATGTTCCCTAGCTTTGAAGCCCAGCTGCTGGAACTTGCTGGTACCCCCTTGACTCTCTGTGTTGTGATTTACCGTCCTCCGAAATATAATAAGACTTTCATTAACGACTTTGGTGACTTTTACCATTTCTTTACCTAAATTATGATCGTGTTCTTATCACTGGCGATTTTAACATTCACATTTGTTGCAAAGATGATGTGTTTGCCAAGGATTTTCTAGCCTTAGTTGACTCTTTTAATCTTATCCAGTGGGTCAATGCACCTACCCACCTTAAAGGTCATACTCTTGATTTGATTTTTTCTTATGGACTGGACATTTGCATCAGGGACATCAGCAACATTGGAATTTCCGATCATTTCCCAGTCATCTTTGATGCTGAGCTATGCAAATTGGACCAGGGCTTTGAGGGTCCTCGACGTCTTGTGCGCATTATCAATCCTGGGACTGTAGCTGAATTTTCAGCTGCTTTCTCTAAATCTGTTCTCCCTGACATTGATTGTTCTACACCCTCTTCAGTTGATGATTTTGCTAGCTCCTTTCTCTCTACCTGCTCCTCTTTGCTGGACGTTGTGGCTCCTATGAAAGTAAAAAGGCCTAGAAGCTGCTCTCAGCCGTGGCTAAATGAGTCTTTACGCGCTTTACGACGCGTTTGCCGCCAGGCTGAAAGGCGGTGGAAAAAAGATGGGCTCCAGGTGTCTTTTGATATCCTTCGCAGGACTCGCCTGGAATTTCAGAAATCTGCCAAGTTGGCTAAAGCGGCTTTTCTGTCGGGTGTCATTGCGGATAACAGTCACAACCCACGCCTTTTATTTAAAACTTTTAACTCATTGATCAATCCTTGTCCTGAAACGCCTAGATTGGCTTCCTTAGCCCTTTGTGAAAATTTTTTAACTCATTTTACAGGCAGAATCTTATCTCTTAGAGTCTCACACCCCCCTGTGATGAGTCAGGCCCCAGCATTAAGATGCTCTACTAACCTCAATCAGTTTAACCCAGTTTCGCTTCCTATTCTTAAGGGTATAGTTGATCACCTAAAAAACTCAAACGCTGCTCATGACATCCTTCCATCTCGCATTATTAAAGACGGGTTTAACATTATCGGGCCCTGTATCTTATCGTTAATTAACCTGTCATTGCTATCGGGTTGTGTTCCGGCTGCTTTTAAACACGCTGTAGTGCAACCTATACTCAAAAAGAGCTCCCTTGATCAGAATGACCTTGCTAACTTTAGACCTATTTCCAAGCTCCCATTTTTGTCTAAAATCCTAGAGAAGATTGTTCATTCCCAACTTCAGGCTTATTTGGATGCAAATAATATCGGGGAAAAATTTCAGTCAGGGTTTAAGCCACGCCACAGCACAGAAACTGCATTACTGAGAGTCTTTAATGATCTTCTCTCAATTGCTGATTCAGGGCGCCCTGTGGTGTTAATTCTGCTTGATTTGTCCTCTGCTTTTGATTTGGTGGACCATAATGTCCTTTTAATGAGGCTTGAGCATCTGGTGGGAATCACAGGCAGTGCCCTTAGCTGGTTTAAATCCTATCTCTCAGAAAGGTCCTTTTCTGTCACCATGGGTACCTATGCCTCCTCCATTGCCCCTGTTACCTCTGGTGTCCCCCAGGGGTCTGTGCTGGGTCCCATGCTGTTCTCTTTATATTTGTTACCCTTGGGCCGAATCTTTGATAAATACAATTTCTCTTTTCACTTTTATGCGGATGACATTCAAATCTATTTTGAACTAGCTGAGGATGTCACGTCGTCATTGCAACACTTCTCTGATTGTATGAATGAAGTTAAAAACTGGTTACTGAGCAATTATCTTATTCTAAATGATAAGAAGACTGAAATTCTAATCTTTGATACTCCCTTCTCTCGGGCTGAATTAAGTGGTATTTTTGGGCCCTTTGCTGACTTCCTTTCTGACACTGTGAGGGACCTGGGTGTTGTCTTGGATAGTTCCTTCAAGTTGGACAAACATGTGTCCTCCGTAGTTAAATCGAGTTTTAATCAACTACGTCTAATCTCTAAGGCCAAGCCCTACATACCACGTAAGGACCTGGAGAAACTTATCCATGCCTTTGTTACATCAAGGTTAGATTATTGTAATTCCCTTTATACTGGTCTCCATTCTGCCCTTATTCATAAACTGCAGCTTGTTCAAAATGCGGCTGCGCGTCTCTTAACTGGAACTGGCAGGTTTGAGTCTATTACTCCAGTTCTTTCCGACCTGCACTGGCTCCCTATTAAATTTCGTATTGATTTTAAAATTTTATTGCTCACTTTTAAAATCATAAATAACACCGCGCCCAGCTATCTTACGGATCTCCTCAGCTCTTATATCCCTGGGAGAGCGCTTAGATCAGCAGGCCAAATGCTCCTGGTGCGACCAAGATCTTGGCTCAAGACCAGAGGTGGCCGCGCGTTCGCCGCGGTCGCACCCTACCTCTGGAATAACCTCCCCCTAGCTATTCGGGTGTCTGATTCAATTCAATCTTTTAAATCTCGATTAAAAACTTATTTGTTTAGCCTTGCTTTCCCCACCTCTTACAGCCCACATCCTTAGTGTATTGGAACTTATTTTTTATTACTTGTTAATGTTTATAATGTTTTAACCTTCAGCCTTTCGGGTTGTGCCTACTATGCCTGGTGTATTATTGGTTAGTTATGTCACCTGCCTGTTAGTATATTTTATGTGTATCTTGTATTTTATGCTTTATATTTGAATTTATTATTGCTCTTAACTCATTCTGTGAAGCACTTTGGCATACCTGTGGTTTTTAAATGTGCAATATAAATAAAATTGTATTGTATTGTATTGTACACTGACAGCAGGTCTGCATTACATCATTATGTTGGAGAAGCTGATGGAGGTTTAAACTCCCTCCACTACGGTGTTTATTGGACATTAGCTACATTTAAGCACAGTTTTCTCATTTGTCTGAATATTTGAGCTGAATCAGGTTTTACTGTGTAAGTTGTAGATTTGTTCCCTCTGTGGAGTCCACAGCTTCATGCAGTCAGTTTAGCTGACTTTCTTGAGGTGCTGAGGGCAGTTTGAGTGCATTACCGCAGACTGATCTTCTCTGTTATTGTTGTGTTTCCAGTGTGAGTGCACAGAAGGATCTCACAGATCAACATCCCAGCCTCACCTCCAGCTGAGGCTCAAAGGAACAAAACAAAGAAAGCTTCGTGGTGGCGCATTAAGCCTGAGTCTGGAGAAGGACTCAGCAGGTCCGAAGCCTACAGTCTCAGCTGTACCTGACAAAGAAGCCGTGGCACATGAAACATTCCTGCCACCTTCTGCTACAGATCTGAGGTATGAGGTCCTTTTACTGTGTTTCTGTTTAAAGCTGATTTATTGCTTTGTGTTTCTTCTCCTGTAATTTCATCACTGTAACTGCACTGTTTGTGTCTTTCTATCACGGTAACATCAGCACTGACAAATGTGAAGTCAAGGACGTTGGTGTCCAGACGGAGGTTTCGTGCCCTCCCAACTCGCTGTTTTTGCTGTTTTTCTGCACGGTATGTTCTACAGAGCCAAGTGTGACACGTGAACAGCAGTTGTAGGAACACGTGGAGTCTGAATGTTAGGATTGACACTCAAATTCTCATTATGTTGTCCATTTTGGTTGAACTAACTGGTGATGTGTTACTCAAAGAAAAGGGTAACCTTCGATGATGAGCCGCTCTGTCCTGAAGTCCCTGAGAGAGATGAACCAGTTTCCAGGCCGCCCACCCCAGCAGGTCACAGTGGGAGCCAGGGGGCTACATTGGACACAGAGTATGGATGCCCCTCAACTGAATATGAAGCCAGTGTCGCCCACGAGTTCCTCGTCTGTGCTCTGGACGTGCTCCAGTGTGAGTTCTCTAAGATGCAGGCAGAAGCAGCTGCCTTTCACAAACCTTCCATCTGTCCAGTTAGAGCTCACACTGGCTTCACAATGTTGAGCACAAAGTTGTCTGTAATCCTGGAGTGGTGAGCTCGGACACTATGATGGCATTTGCTCAAAGAGGACAAAACAACAATAAAGCACACCAGTCTATGGTTGTGAATGCTTGCAATTAATTGTTAGGAGATGGACTAAGCCCAGATCAAGTATCATGTTTCACATACTTTATACTGTCACAAGGTTGTACAAACCTTTTTGCCAACTTCTCAAAAGATTTAAAACAAAGGCTATTATTTATGCATCTACAATGTGCAGATGACTGAAGAAGTCACTTGGATGAGTGACGAAACATTTCTCCCACTGAAAACGTTATGTCCAGATGAACAGAATCAACCTTTTGGGATTTACTTACCTGGATAACTGAGCATGCATCAAGACATAGAATGTGCTTACATTTTTAGATGTTGAAATTATATAGTGTATTTATTTTCATAATCACAATGATACTGAGTGAAATACTGACCAGTATTCAGGTTTTTTAATTGTTGTTGTGTCCACACACTTCAGGAGCTGCCACTGGTGTCATTGTACTTGGGCCAGCACAGCTCAGTGTCCCTGACGTTCTGACCAAGAAGCCCTAATGTAGCGACAGTGAAAATGCCACACACAAAAAACCCCAACAATAACAAAAAACCTTATTGCTGATTTAGTTTATGTACAAGAAATAATCAGCTTTCTCCACAGCGCTCCATTAGGTGTTAAATAAGTATCCGGATCATACATCCATCATGTATGGATATGTGCTGGTTTTCTTCAAGACTGGTAACCAAAGATATCCCGCTCAGGTGCACCTTATGGATGTTCTAAAGTTACATTATTAAAGTTAAAACAATTTCAATGTCAATTAACATACTCAATCGTTAAAGCAAAATATAACATTTATCATTTTTAGCTTTTATTCAAATGAATGTATGTAGACAGGGCCAGGACACACTGGAGAGATTATATCTCTCAGCAAGCCTGGGAACACTTTGGCGTTCCCAGAACTGGATATGTCTAACATATGGTCTTGGTGGCCTGTCTGGGGCTCTGGGTTAAAATTGGCCTCTTCCTTGATTATGCTTATCATGATTTTTGTTTGTTCGGTCTTTTTCATGTGTAATGATGCATTATCTTGAAAGGATACTTTCATTTCTGTTTATAGATTAATTTCCCCACAGACATGGAAGAACTGAGGCAGCAAATGCAAAAGAAAGTCGATGCTTTCTGGAGCTTTATTTGAAATGGGTGTAGGGTGTTAACAGGAAATCCACCATTACATGGGCAGGAATTGCTATCAGACAAAGAAACAAGACACATAAGGTAAACAGAATTGCTGCTAACATTACAGCTGCTACACATCATGCAAGTTTTCTCACAAGGAGAGAGGAATAGCCTCACTGACGCAGTTATGTCTCTTACTGATATCCACAATAAACAAAAATTGTTTTGTATTTCAAATAAAACACTTTTTTTCCAGAATATTCTGCTGCTGCCTTTACAAACTGAAAACTGAGAAACACGACATCATAATGCCAGCAGGCTTTGGAATTGCATACTGACAAATTCAAGATACAGCTGTTCATATTGCCAAGAAAACTGTCCTCATTTACTGGAGAAAAGTAAATGTTTCCACTGTTTTCATAATTCCATAATTATACCTGATAATTTCTGAAACTCCTTGAGCTACCTATTCCCTATCGCCATTACTTTTCTTTAGAAACACATACATGCAAACATATATGTCGTTTCTAATTTAAGTTATTATATTATACATTATGTGTTTTCAAGGTGACAAAATAAAGGAACTATGGGCTACAAAAAACAAGTTCTAAATTCCATCTATATAATCCAATCAGTAACCTCAATTTGAGAATAGGAGTCTAATTAAAACATCTTCTTTTGTAATTCTTCTTCCTAAAGTTGGACTGCAAGCAAGAACAGTTGCGTTTAATTAGTTAATAAAATTGGATAAACAAAAACTTCATGTAAAATAAACAAATACAAAGAGCAGAAGATTTGAAAAAACAAAACAAAACAAATATCTTTAACTGATCCTCTTTGTTTTCATCACCCAGTGCACACACTTCAGGAGCTGCCACTGGTGTCATTTTACTTGGACTAGCACAGCTCAGTGTCCCTGACGTTCTGACCAAGAAGCCCTAATGTAGCTACAGTGAAAATGCCACACACAAAAAACCCCAACAATAACAAAAAACCTTTTTGCTAATTTAGTTTATGTACTAGAAATAATCAGCTTTCTCCACAGCGCTCCATTAAGTGGTAAATAAGTATCCGGATCATGCATCCATCATGTATGGATATGTGCTGGTTTTCTTCAAGACTGATAACCAAAGATATCCCGCTCAGGTGAACCTTATGGATGTTCTAAAGTTACATAATTAAAGTTAAAACAATTTCAGTGTCAATTAACATACTCAATCGTTAAAGCAAAATATAACGTTTCTCATTTTTAATTTTTATTAAAATGAATGTATGTAGACAGGGCCAGGACACACTGGAGAGATTATATCTCTCAACCACCCTGGGAACACTTTGGCGTTCCCAGAACTGGATATGTCTAACATATGGTCTTGGTGGCCTGTCTGGGGCTCTGGGTTAAAATTGGCCTCTTCCTTGATTATGCTTATCATGATTTTTGTTTGTTTGATTTTTTTCGTGTGTTAATGATGCATTATCTTGAAAGGATACTTTCATTTCTGTTTATAGATTAGTTTCCACACAGACATGGAAGAACTGAGGCAGCAAATGCAAAAGAAAGTCTGTGCTTTCTTTGTGCACTTCTATATGTGGAGCTTTATTTGAAATGGGTCTAGTTTGTTAACAGGAAATCCACCATTACATGGGCAGGAAATGCTATCAGACAAAGAAACAAGAAACATAAGGGAAACAGATGCTGATAACATTACAGCTGCTGCACATCATGCACGTTTTCTCACAAGGAGAGAGGAACAGCCTCACTGATGAAGTTTTCTCTCTTACTGATACCCACAATAAACAAAAATTTCAAATAAAACACTTTTTCCCAGAATATACTGCTGCTGCCTTTACAAACTGAAAACTGAGAAACACTACATCATAATGCCAGCAGGCTTTGGACAAACAAAGACTAACAAAGGCTTTGGACTGTGTTGCTTTGTTTTTGTTTGGGGTTTTTTTTTTTTTGCCTGTAATTAATTCCTTTACGACAACAATCTGGGAATTTAATCACATTATTATTTTGTTGTATGTCAGAGTTGTGCCAGATAGGTGTACGTTTGCATGGGATTAATGAAGACTGTCATTTTTAGAAACTCCCACCATGCTGTCAAAGAGCTGATGTTGATGCTTTTAAAGCCTTCGTTCCGTTTGATGTTTGAAGCTGATAAATGGTAGGTCTTAAATCACTAGATTATTGCATAGTGCCTGTTCTAGATCTAGCCAGAGCTCATCTAAGAGGGTGTGTTTTAACCATTCTGAGATGAATTGTAGCCTTTTGGCTAGGAAGTATTGTTGAAAGTTTAGATTTAGTAGATTTAGTCCTTCTTTATCCTTGGTCCTTTGTAGCATTTTTAAGCTGATACGCAGGTGTTTAGATCTGAACCAGTCTGAACCAGTGTTTAGATCTGAACCAGTCTGGTGATGGTTTACTCAGGATCATTGAAAATAAATAATTGATCCTTGGCAGGACCATCAAGTTTATTGAGGCGACCCTTCCCACTGAGTAATATGGGTAAAGATATCCATCTATCCAGATCGCCTTCTACTTTCTTTAGAAGTGGGATGTGGTTTAATTTAGTTAAATCTGCAAGCTTAGGAGAGACGTTGGCTGACTATGGAAACAGGTGATCAGGAAAAGGCTATGACATCATACTAAATCAGCCAATTGACATTGATAGTTTTAACAGGTGTTAATACAAGAGAGTGTGAATGGAAAAAAGTGTGATGGATTCTTATCTGGTGTAAAGTCAATAAAACTGGGAGTTTTTGTCACATAAAATACTATAAAAACACTCAATAAAGCAGAAAAAGAATTGAAAAAAGAAACAATAACAGCATCATATGTTTTGTATCATGACTTTTGTAAGACTTTCAAAAAACCATCATAAATGAACTGTATATGATAGCACACTGTCTGTGAAGGTTCTCAGTCATCCAGGTCATCGTAGTCTAAGGAGCTTTATCTAAGGGATAAAGGACCCTTTGTCCCTCTTTGGGGGGAAACTCCCACTGGGTTTTAAATCTGGGACTCTCCACCATTGACCCTTAGAACTGAAGAAGCTTCTTGGATGAGAGGTGAAACGTCTTCAAGCAACTCAAAGAAGTCCAGACGCTTCTCTTTCCATGATAGCACACTGTTGAAAAGAAATAGTCATTGATGTGACCATCTGCTCGGTATCATATTTATTAAAGTAATTAGGAGGAACTGTGTGTTTGCGCAACAAAAATCTGTCACGCTACTCTTATCTGATTTTTTTTTCTGTCTGTGAACAGATAAGTATGTTTAAAAACATACAAAGATAACAAAATGAAAACGTACAAAACATAGTACTTTTGTATTGTGCACATTAAATTGTGCATCTGATGTCAGTGATATACAGTTTTAATTTAGTTTTAGGTTTTAACAGTTTTAATGTCTTTAAAGTGTTTCCACACATAAATCAACAACTGTCAGATTTAATATGATTACTAAAGAGACAAAAATCTCAGTTTAGTGTTTTGTGTTTGCGTTAGACCTGATATAACAAAGACAATGAAAAAGTGTGACATAAATTTTCTATATTTATGTCACAGTTAGCTTTGATTTTTGAGGCAGCACAGTATGAAAGAGAAGTTTTACAGATACAGAACATTTAATACCAGAGACAGACGCTGACTAACATGCTACAGTTCATCTTTATTCTTTTCTAGTTGTGTTAGTGTTGCCATCACACTTCGTAGTTTCTCTTCATTGTCGTTGATTTCTGCAGCTGTTGTCTCAAAGTACTTATCCATGAACTCCTTGCTGGCTCCCAAGAAAGTCTTTGCATCATCCATTAAATCCAACACTGGTGTAAGCAGTGGTGTAGAAATGATCAATGGCTTCATAACTTCAGTCAAAGGATCCATGAGACGCCCAATATCATCAAGTATAGCTGGACCATAAGCTCTCTCTAAATTATCTTCAGCCTGGAAGACAAAAATAAACCAAATTAATGTAACAAAATATACAAAAATATGTAACTATGTGCAAAAAGACTTTAATGTAATGGGAAATTATGTTTGGTTTTAGTTGTTATAGCAATACATATTTTACTGCTAGCAGTCTGTCAATATCCATGTCCACAACATCGTTGACAGACTCACCTTCCTTCTCGCTATTTCCTTTTGTAATTTTTCAACGTTTCCCTTCAGCTCCTCCTGCAAAACCAGAAAGAACGTCAACAAACATGCATCAAAATGATGATTTTAAAAGTAAAAAGGAAAGCTTAACCATTAACCGGTCTGTCATGATTTAATGGTAAAAGTGCTTAATTAAAAGTTAAATTCTTTTTTTAAAACAACAATAAAAAAGAAAGTTAACAAACAGTTTACCAGTTCGTCCTTGTTTATCAGTGCACTTGAAAGATGGAGCAGACACATCGGGGTCAAAATCATAACTAAGCCTTTGGTAGTTGTGACACCACTCATGGTCAACTGTGCTGCTGCCATCAAAGTTTCTGAAACACATTAAAAGTATAAATAAGGATTTGTAAAGAAATGTAGAAGTAGAGATGTTGCATGAAAATCTGCCTGCAATATTTTTTCATGGTACAATGTTGCTGTTCTTACCTGCCAGTGACAAATGAACTGATGAATGCTGACATGAAGGACTGACACACACAAACTCACACACAGAGTGGCCCCTCCTCTATGACACGGCTCAGCTGTGGGTGGGTCAAAGTACTTCTTTCATTTCAATTCCAAAAAGTCCCGTTCTGCTGTGGGTTCATAGGTTCATACTAGCTGTCTGTCATCCTGGTAACAGGGTAAGGCTGGTCACTGTGAAACCTCAAACACCTAGTTAAAAATGTAATAAAGTAAAAATCTGTCATATACAGACAACTTTTATTTCATTACATAGTCACACGTAAATGGTTTAAAGAAGCTCCATATTTTTAACATTTGTATCTGTGAGTGTATGTTCAGACATTCAGACTGCAGACATTTCTGCATGTCTTAATCACATTACACAAAAAAGGTTGGGGACCGCTGCTGTAGGATGCTGGATGATCTATTGAGACCGAGAGACCTGTACAGGTCTTTCTGTACAGGTCTCTCTACACAAATCTTGTGTAGTTGGTGTGTAGTGTAGTCAAAAGTTTTGTTGTGTGTGTCAGAACAATGAGGCGACTGCTGAATGTTACAGGTGTTACAGCAGTGATACATCTCCTGTTGTCAGGCCTGCAGGTATCAGCTGTTGTTCTCCTTTATCTCATAGAGGACAGAAATAATTTTTTTGAGTGGCACCAGATTTGTGTGGCATCAGATTTGTGTGGCATCAGATTTGATGCAGAACAGCTGATTGTTCTGTAAATAGTTTGAAATGTTTATTTAAAAATGCATTGGCTGCATTTAAAAAAATAGCTGCAAAAAACTTTATTGTTTGCATAACTCAGTTACTTTTTTGAAGAAGTAACTATATAATTAATTGCCCAACATTGGTCATTATATACTGTATTTTGCAGACAGAGAGC
>VUQP01047960.1:0-16520 GCA_015108555.1 Coptodon rendalli
TGTGTGTGGTTTTGTTTGTGTGTGTGTGTGTGTGTGTGTGTGTGTGTGTGTGTGTGTGTGTGTGTGTGTGTGAGAGAGAGAGAGAGAGAAAGCATATTGTGACCTTGAAGCATTTTACTTGAGGCATAACTTAAGTTGTTAGATTCTTATATCCAGTTATATCACAGAAAACATTTTCCTTTGTGTACAATGCTCATTGTTCATGATGTGCACAAAACCTCACCTTAATTCTGTTTGTCATGTTTTTCATGTCTGCCCTAATTACAAGTAACTAGGGCTACACAAAATGGCTAAAAAAAACCCTCATCCTGTAGATTTTAAAAATCATGCTACACCGTATATGATGAAACCTTTAACTATGTTAAATTATAAGAATTTTTGTTATTAGGCAAAAAATTAATTACTAATTCGTTAACAATAATCATGAATAATTTATTAATTAATTAATGACGTTTCTAAAAATATGTGCACTGTGTGAAGGTATTGGGGATTATAGGGTTAAATTCCAACAAAACAATGTTATGTTTCTCGTAACAGAAAAGGGAGTATATAATATTCAACAATAAGGTCAAATGCTCAGACGTTTTCACTGAGCATATGTACTAAAATTGCAGTTCTGCTCTTCCACTGATATGTAACAAAAGTTGTTCACACTGCAAGTTATTGTCATTTCAGTAGTGAACCTCCACAAGTCTTCATTAAAATTACTTAAAAAAGGCTTGGCAGACATTCGTTTGATGCTGTTTGAAACTTTTGTTTCAAACAACACTCTGAGTTTTAATGGTACATGTAAAAAGATTCAGAATAATCTGTAACTGTTTAATCACTTAAAGTTTAATACAAAAATAAGTTTAGGCAAAAAACCCGTCTGTTTTCCATGAGTGACATTATTTCTAAGTAGTGACAAGGTGTGGCCTACTTGTGTATTTTAAAGTGCTCAGGGAATTCAACAAACACTAACTGTTGAAATTGTTTCAGTCTTCTTGTCATTACTGCTTGTGATGATACAGCCATGGATTCAGGGATCACACAAATGACTGACCGGATTGCGAAACGTCCATTCTCTACACCTTTTGCTTTGCCTTTGCTTTACTGCATGCTTTCTTTTTTCTTTTTTTACCTGTCTTGTCTTGCAGTGATAAAAATTATTGTCTGAAGGCCAAGAAAAACTGCAGAAAAGACTTATTTTCCCAAGTGGACCATTACGATTTTTGCTATATTGATTTTCGTAGTTTATTTGATGTTTATCATTTTTATTTTTTATTTCAAGTTATTAAAATCAGTACGGACAGGACCGGGATAGGGCACAGAGAAAGAAGAAGGAAAGAGAAGTTGGGAAGAGAGTTAACAGAGTAAACAGTCTACAATCTGTATAGTTTCTTATATTTTTAACCATATTTATAGCCTGTACATAGCTTGTACATATTTATAGTTATTGTATTTTCATAACATACCTTCATACCGTGTACATTGTAACATACCTATAATAGATCCATATTTTGTAATATGCAAACTGCATTTTGTTGCCTTGTACTTGTGACATGTGCAATGACAATAAAGTTGAATTCTATTCTATTCTATTCTATTCTATTCTATTCTATTCTATTCTATTCTATTCTAACAGAAGGGGGCGTCAGGTGTTCACCGGGCCATCTTTCTGATGTAGTCGTGAATGTCCGTTGTCTCATTCTGGCCTGTTGTACTGACCCTCACCAGCCCCCAGCCTCCTTCCTTCCCCTTATTGTACAGTCTCAGGGTACTGTACTTCGGGTGAAACCCTCCTTGCATGGTCAGGAGCTTCCTCGTCTTGATATCAGTCGCTTGTATCTCCTCCTTTGGCCAGCTTATCATCCCAGCAGTGTACCTGATCACGGTCAGGGTGTAGGTGTTGATAGCCCCGATCTTGTTCTTCGAGGGTGCATGGGAGTTTGCCCAACACATACAAATGCCGTAGCATTTGTATGTGTTGTACCTCGTCAATCTCTAGCCGTGTAAGCAATTCCTTCTTCCAAATGTTGGAACACAGAGCTACTAGTTGTTTTGCCATCAATCTGGAAGCTTGGTATCAAAGATTCCATACGTAGAGACGTTGTCTATACTTACTAAAGTCAGCATAACAATGTTGTGAAAAAAATAAAGAAACACTGTGAAACTCACTGAGTGTGTGAACTACTGAGACATTTCCACTGTGTACTGATCTCCATGTGAAAATCTGAGTAACACCCTGAAATACTGCAAAACTGATCAACTAAATTTACTTGGCTGCATGAAAATAAGGCATATCCTTGCATATGTCATGTACTGGAATTTAAATCAATCTCAGTTCAGCTCTGCTTCTTAAACACAACAGTATTATTAAGGAGCAGGAATAAGTGGGGCTTGGCTCTAAACCTGCAGTGTGAGGACTGAATGAAGAGTTACAGGACAGAGCCAATGTTTTGGCAATGCACTGAGCTCTGAACAACCCACCATTGCCAATTATGTTCTCATAACATCTTCCCCCTCCAAATAAATGGATGCTCAGAAGCAACAATCACAGCCACATGGAGCAAAATAAGACATTCCTGTTTTTATTACATTAAATAAAACAGTAAAGCTCAGCAAATCACATTTGGGTGTTTCACTTAAATATTCTCCTCTGATAATTAAGTGCTCTAAAAAGGAATCTTTTAAAATATATATACAATAAAGTGCAGCTGCAAAATTATGCTGGCAACTCCTTTTAGCCACAAAATTGAAACTGGACCTCTTTAGTAAATCCCAACAGTATCTTTCAACCCTCTGGGGTCCAGGGTATAATTGGCTGCTTTTTTGACTACTTTTGATTTTACTTTAATACTTCACCTTTAAAAACTGTTTACCTTGCCTTGTTTGGTATCATTCTTTTCAGCACAACCTCACATGTCTGAATTTACAGTTAGTTTTCATTTTGACATACTGTATTAACACACTGTATCTAAAATCTGACAAAAAACATAAAATCCAAGTAGAAACAAATTTATATTTTACTGTAAAGCCACAAACATTTTTAACAAATCATTTTCATAACTTGAAATGTAAATATAAATGGTAAGTTTTAAAAACCTATACACAAGTGTTTCAAACATAAAGTTATTTGCAACTATTTGCCTAAAAATGCAGCCAGTGCCTCAGGCGGTTTTTATACATATATTTACAAAATGATCAGGTGTCACAAAAAGATTTCACACGTCATTTGTGCCACTTCAGAAAACAGTTCCTGTCCACAACAAGACACAGGGGCAGGGTGTTTCACTCCTTCTGTTGTCCTCCTGGAGACAGCGTTTACATTTGAGTCTGCCTTTAGTGGCTTTTTAGACAGCATCTGTGTCTGTGAGAATGGGAACAGGAATGTGTTCAGCTCCCCTGCTGTGGGGAACACCTGTCTTGTCCATGCCACAAAACTGGCACACCAGCTCCAACATGAAATCTTGGTGTGTACCTGCTTGGCATTGCACATTTCACGATGCAAGATAATAATAAAAAAATATTGATGTATACTTTATCGATCCCCGTGGGGAAATTTCTCTCTGCATTTAACCCATTCACTCAGTGAAGCAGTGGGAAGCCACCAATCTAGTGCCCGGGGAGCAGTGTGTAAGGACGGTACCTTGCTCAAGGGTACTTCAAGGTGGCCATTCAATGGATTTTAACCCCCGACCGTCCGATCATGGGCACACCACTCTACCTACTGAGCTATCCCTGCCCCAAGATGAATGAATTTGTTGTCGCAATGTCCATAAAAGGCACCTACCACCTATGTTTTTATTGTATGCCATGATTGGTGTGGAACAGGTGATCTCTCTCATAGCCTAGTGTCCATTTGCAGCCATTACCTTTCTCTTCACCGTCTCTCCTGAAAATGCAGGATGGATGGTGGAGCACACAGACACCTCCCATGTGTCCATCCACATCACAAAAACAAGTGGGCCTCCTCTGATCCATCTCACAGATCCCCTTTTACATTTTTTGTTCAAAGCATTTGCCCTCCCTGTAGGTGCCACATACACCAACCTCATGCTTGTCAGGTCCAGGAATAGTCTGGTACTTGCCCATGTAAACAGTGCCAAGACAGGAATGAATAAGGTTCATCACCACATCATAGGCCAGCCCATTCTCACTTGAGTCCTGCCAGTGTATATGGTAAATATGATGGTGTAGCCACTTGATTCAACCAGTCTAAAAAGTCCTAAAAAACAGCTGCCAATGCACAACAGCTTGCATTGGCATGGCACTGGTCTAACTGTCTGGAAGCTGATGGTTCTGTATGACTGACATGTAGTGAGTAAAATCTTTATCGAGGCTGTAAAGCTTTGAAATACATTTTTTACCTTTTTAAAATGTTAGATTTTTTTTGCAACAATTCTTTTGAGCGTCACTGATAAAGTTGTGTCATACGATAATGCATATCTTACCAGGTTAGAAGCTCCTCGTACTGTTTCTGGGTTAAGCATGACAATTTCAGTAGTTACGTGACCCTCCACAGCCTCTGTCATCTGCTCCACAGTGCAGTTGATGGATGGGTCTTTGATCTTAAACCAGTTGTCTGCATACCAGCCAATGAGGAACCAAACATACTTTTTCCCATATAACTTCTCCTTGTAAACCTGCAAAAAGATGATGGAAGAATGTGTGAAATTCAATTCAACACCAATTTTATTTAATGAAAAGAGAAGTGAGAAGGATCTTGCAGAGCTCCTGACCCAACCTGCTGAGCCTTAGCATCCTACAGTTTGTGTCCTCTTGCTACACATTCAACATTATGGCATTCTTCTTCTGAGCCTAATACAACCATATAAATAATACATCAACAATGATCTGCTCCTTGGGTGTGGGTCTGTGGGATAAAAAAAATGTCTTGATCTACTATAACTTTTCACCTGTGAGTGTTACTTTTGAGGGTTTAAGATCAACAACAATAGTGATAATAATAAAACAAAACATTTTATACCCATCAAGTCTTGTGAAACACTATATTTGAGACATAAAGCGTGTTACTGTTACAGCCTGTGAAGGCTCTGTCTGACACTGGTTAGGTTTGAGACATTAACGTAAACTGACATTAAAGTGGCCTTGTATAGTTCAAAAATATTAAATTGTTCTTGTGAATATAAACAAAGAAGCTCTAAGTAGTATGAAGTCTACAGGAGTTCTGTCAAATCTGGTGTTTTATAGATCACTCTACTTTTTTTCTATCAGGCCTCCTTATATATAGAACTTATTGCAGTATCTTCCGAGGCCTGTTAAAAATTGTAACAAAATCTATTTGGAACATGGAATAGTATAATCCAGGATATGATATGTATGATATGTACATTTTGTAATAAATTGCTAACCAGCACTTGGTGGTGGTAACTTAGAGGGTAAAATAGCAGAATTGCATATTTATTGAATGTGTAGGATAATTCTAGTTCTCATTACTATGTAGAATCAATGTTCCATCATGTATGATAATTTGATAATTTGGAGAACTATATTTATTCTTTATTCAGTGTTTTTTTGTTTTGTTTGTTTGTTTGTTTGTTTGTTTTTTGCATTTTACAGCCTTCAATGTTATTACACAGAAGGATTAATGTAGGTAGGAATAGGTAGGGTTCATTCCAGCATTATAACATGTTAAAATTTCAATTTTTATTGCATATTATTATGAGGTTACTATCAAGTCATTATGTTAAATTTTTCAATGCAAACATATTACCAGTACATTACTTACATTACATACATTATTTCAAAAATGCTATATTACTAGGTTATACTAATACTAATCAGTTTTGTCTGATAGGCATGTTTGTTCCCACATTAATTTTCTCAAGTGTTAGTTTGTTATTACCCAGTTACATAAATTTATATAAATAATAACTTGAGTGATAACTTGCTATCTCTATAACATTACCCGCTTATTTCCACCTTATTACCCCACTATTATCATATTATTTTAAGCTGGGCCAAAAAGTCCTCCCTAAAATGTTTCTGTTACGTAATATTTTAAAGTAGACACATGAATCTGGTTAGAACATTACCTCACAGAAGACTTTCCTTGCCTCTGTCTCATAGAACAGGCCGACAATAATTCTGGCATCTTGACGCTTGAAAGTGAAAATAAAATGAAGACAGCACAGTCACAGAGAGAAGAGACAGAACGCACACTTTAAAAGCCATGCCGGGCTGGGTACAAAGAAGCCAACCCTCATCCTGCATCACACAATAATAGACCTTCTCTCCACTTCAAGACATTTATCCTGTTACCATGTTTGTGTTTCTGCAATTAGACAATCACCACTTAATACAGTGCACCAAAGGTCTGTTTTGACTGTAGTTGTACAAACCCAATTCTGGGGTAAAATGTAAATACACAATTCACAATATAAACCTAAACATATCAAATATTCATAGTGACAAAAATGTATCTTTTTACAGTACAGGATCATAAATAAAACGTTGTAGTAACCCTTCATCTTTTGATAACAGTCCATATGTGTGTGGGAGCTGAACAGAGCAACTGCTGAACTTTTGACAGAGAAAGTTATGCCATTCTTGTCTGATAGAGCACTCTAGCTGCTCTGTTTCTTTGTTCTATCGTTATATTATGCTCCAAATGTTTTGGAGCCTGAACTGTAGGTAGGTAACTTCAGAACTACGATTCTTCTACTATGAAGCTGTGCTGTTTTAATAGCTGTAGTATGCAGGTTAGCATTATCTTACTGAAGTCATTTGGATGGGAGAATACAATGATGTGAAAATTTGCAGTAACTGGCAATCTTTTATAGTGCTATGGAGGAATTTCGGCTGATTCATTTTGCAGAATTGTTGTAATTCGGCCACATTGGAGGGTTTTTCAAGCATGCACTGCCACATCATGCCACAGCATCTCAGTCGGACACTGGTCAGGACATTGGGTAGGCCACTACAAAGTCATTACTTTGTTTTTTCTTAAGCCATTCAGAGGTAGACTTGCTGATGTGTTTTGGATCATTATCCTGCTGCAGGACCCAAGTGCGCTTCAGCTTGAGGTCATGAACAGATGACGGCAGAGCTGTGTGCAGCGGGACAGCTGCGCAAACTAAAAAGTGAAAAACAACGCAAATAAACATTCACTTACCTTGCAATGCCATGTGGGTTGGGTCCTTTGTAACAGTAATATTTTGAGTTTTTGACTACAAAATTTGCAGTTACTCATCAACATTGTCAACACTGAAACATTGTCACTGTACTGCTTTCCAAGGAGTTGGACAAATTTTGACCATCATTAATTGTATCATAAGGGTATTTTCAAACCTGCTGTGTTAAATCAAACTCTGGTCTGGCTACTCCCTCAGTGCAGTTCATTGGTACTGGTGTGTGGATCATAACAACCATATTTGGAGGAGGAGGTGGTCTCAGTACAGTTCCAAACAAACTCCAGGGCACTTTATTTATGGTGTATTCGATCCCTGGCTCACCCCAATCTGCATGCCAAATATCCTTGGGCAAGATACTAACCCCAAGTTGCTCTCCGTAAAAAGCGCTTTGAGTCCTCCGGGAGAGGTAGGAAAGTGCTATATAAGAATCAGTCCATTTACCATTTACCATGAAATAAATGTAAATTCTTTGGCTTCTCCTGCAGTCCAGAACACAGCACCTTTCTTACTGTATCTACTCATTATCTACAGGCCAAAGCTACACACTTACAAACTCATCCAGTGATTTCAACCAGAAAAAACAAACAATAGGTGTGAAAACATCACATACACTACAATACAATTATGATCACACTTTTTACACCAGAGTTTCGTCCATTGGGAAGAATTTCCATCTGTTACTAACTCAACATTCTGAGCAGCAGGCTACCTCTGAAATTTCTGTCCTATTTTTGCTAAGTATCCAAAGGCTCTGGCAGTTAACTGGCCAGACAAGGCCTGACTGATCAGCGTCCAGCTGGCTGGTATGTGTAAGAATGATTGGGGAACTCGCACCTTGAGATTTTTGACAGCCACAGCTGGGTCTGTTAGGAAGCTCTGACGAACACTGATTTCAATCCCTGCCTCCTTCACCCTCTCCTCCAGATCATCCAGAGTCTGTGACACACAAAAAGAGACAAGCACAATAATAAGCACGCAGAAGATGACTGAGCAACAGAAACAGCAACTAAAAAAAGGAAAAGAGAACGATAATGGAATAGTAGCCAGTAGGAAGAAATGCAAAGAACAGTTAACAGCAACTGAAATAAGTGCAAAGTAGTGAGGGGAAAGATGAACTGGTCATTCTGAAAAATGACCGTGGGTGGTGGAGGTGATGTTACAAACAATCAGATAAAACAGCACAGATAGAAGTCTGGAGAAAAAAGAATCAGAAGAGACATAAAACCATATGTTGAGGATAAGAGATGGCAAATGGTAATGGAAATGAGAACAAAATATTATACATACATATAATATTGGAGACATCAACAAGTACACTCATCTTCTCTTGTCCATATTTGTCTTGTCTCAAATAACATTTTATCTATTGATTTTTATTTAAATTTGTTTTTATGAGCATCAATAGTCAGAAACTGTAGTGCTTATAAAACCACAAAGTCATCATTAGCCAGCAGGGTGATGACGTGAGCAGCAGAAGGTCTCTGTACTTTGTTTTCACTCACAATTTGGTGAATGTTGTGGCCCAAAACTACTTGTGTAGATCAGATCATGGTTTGAGTTAAAAGGACCCTTTTACAATCACATTGTCACGTCTTTGCTGGCAGATGTGTGGAGTGAGACAGGAAATGAGGGAATGAGACATGGAGACATGACTGACTGGGAGATGCACAAACCTAGAGACAGGAGTGACTAGACATGAAACGTGTAACACATAGTAGCAGAAAAGTAAAGACTAGAATTTAAGGATACACACATGGAGAACAATAAGGAGAACCAAAAACATGAATAACACTAAATCCAAAAATATAGATTAATCAATAAACACAAAACACTGGGTCACGGACCCAGTACAGTGACACACATGTTAGAAAGCAGCCAGGGGGACAAGTCTTTTCCACTTCACAGGACAGTATTGAAATAAATATGTGGTGCAACCATAAAATTTAGTTTCGGGTGAAATATTTTAGTGTCAAAGTGAGCTGTCGCAAAAAAACATGTTGTATTTTTAAAGTGAAATAAAAGCTTAAGATTAATATTCTTGTTTTAATTGGCAAAATATTTCACATTATTGTAGTCTTATCCTTCAGTGAATTCAGAGTAATTTATTTTATAAAATGACAGAAAGCTTTTCGTGCTTTGTTTTCTGCCCTTGCAGTAATTGAATGTGTTAGTACACAGTTTGAGTGGAGCATATTATAAGACTATGCATCTAGTTCACAATCTTGCCTGTGTGCTAACAAAATCCTTAAATATACATTTAGCTAAACTTTGACTAGCGAGTTCCTATTTAAAGGTGGGGTTGCAGGGGCCAGTGTAGTGGCCCCTGCAACACACCACACCCCTCATTGTACATGAGTTCACAGAATTATTGTAATATATGACTCACTGAGGTAAAAACTTCTGTTGTTTGCTGGATAGTGGCAATCTTGGTCCATTTCCACTTCTGGAAGAGCTGTACCCGAGTGGGGTTGTGCAGTGTAGCAGATGGATGAGTACGGAAGAAAGTGGGGAAACGCTGTCGGTTCGACAGAGCAGGAGAGCTGGAGCCATATGACAGCTAAGGGATGTAAAGACACAAAGAAATGCATTGAGTTTGAATATGAAACCCCCAAAGATCAGTTTATGACGCTCATATAATATGTTATTTTAATGTTCTCTCTATATATTAAAAGGAAACTACTGTAAAAATTAGAGACTATTAATTTCTTTTCAAGTGAGCAAAATTACAAATTCACCAGGGGAATTATTTCCCCTGCTGTATACCTTCTTTGTAATAAAGGAACCACTTTTAGGCCTCCTGATTACTCTTTCTGAGATTAATTTGGATACATGACAGCATAACAATGAATGTAGATGTGTCAAATGCTTGAAACATGGCAGTTAATTTTTCAAAACAACTGTGTCTTTTAGTGAACTCACTTATCATAATGATGACAGAAATGTCACCATATACAATCCGAATTAAGCTTGAAAAGAGATACATTACGTGGTGCTGCTGTCATAGTTTTCAAAGGAAAGAATACTCTGACAGACATGAACATGGTCAGAAGCCATAGCAATAAAAGAAAGCAGTGCATTTCTAAAGGGGGGTTTAAAGTCAGTTCACCATTTCTATTTAAATCATGTTGGAGACAAGAATTTAAATAAGTCTATTTAGGACTGTGAGCCCACTGACATCCTAGAAATTAAAGAGCAAAGAGAGGCTGCAGAGATAAGCTAAAGAATTTATGAACTTCTAGTTCACAAAAATGTGATATTTAAGATTTTCCTTTGAATACACACATTTTCAGGCAGTATATCACAAAGTGGACACTTCTTCCAGTTTTGGTGTAGGAAGTGGAGCAAAAGCTATCGAGATGAAAATAGCAACGTGTATAAAAAATTAAGGAAACCGTCTGGAATTTTAAAAGATTTTTTTTTTTTAAATCAGTGCACTTTACAACCAAACCCCCAAAAGCATGTGCTTTGCTCTCAGCTCAGACAGCCACACGGCTGTGTAATTGATCTGTCTATTGGATGGCGCAAGACAAGTGTAAGATGACTCACTGTCATAATAACTATCATCGACAGTTTAGTTTTCCAAAAACAATCAAAATAATAAACCATGTATTTTTTGTATATGTTTATTTTTCCGTATGTTGTGTTTTTGGTGGTTTTCTCTCCTTTTTTCCTCTTTCTTCCTGTGTGTGTGGTCATACGCGCTCTGGGATATTTTGGGTCACTGAGAGGACTGCGACCCAGATGTGTTCTCACACTGGAGGCTGCCGCACCTGTCGCTCGTTAGCCTTCACCAGCTGCAGCTGATGGCCTCATCAATAGAGTCCTATTTAAGAAGGTGGCGGAGCTCCAGTCAGCGCGGGATTATACTATGTCAAACCTGTAAAGTACCTCAGTTGATGAGTGTTTATGTGAATGACATCGCTACTGTGGCTTTCCTGCTGAGCTGTATGTGTTTTGTGTCACCAGGAGTTGGGACCAAGGAGCTTCATCACAAGGGGAAATTACGGAGCGGAATTGGGTTTTGGAGTTGTCACATTTTCACTGTTTATGGACACATGCACTGTGTGGGATTCACAGAGGAATCGCCACGGGAGCCACAGTGCTGGATTTGTACATAGTTGTTTTTTCCACTTACTATAAATAAATCCATTGTCCTTCACTATAAGAGTGTTTGGGTCCTAAATTCCTCAACTCCACAGTCTGCCATTGCTGACCGTGACTGAATAATTCCACCATAATGGGCCCAGCGGACTCAAATGTCGCCTCAGAGGAGAAGTTGCTCGCCCAGGTCTGGAGTTACTGCCGGAGCGTAATCCAGGCTGCAAATCAGCATCAGAGTCACATACTGGTAGTGTTTTTTGATACTTTTCTGTCATCCACTACCTTTTCTGTGAGCTTTTTGGACATTAAAAAACTAATTCAAATTGTAACCGTGCTGAGGGCAAGCTCCAGCTTTGAGCTGTTTGGTTTGGGCAGTCCAGGCAAGGAGGATGCGGCTGCCTCCCTGGGAGCCCTTTTTCTTCATAGGCGGACAGTTTTCCTACCATCGCTCACTGCTCACTTGTTGGACCCTCCACTGCAGGGAAGAAGGCTCCCTCGCCATTGTCAGCCTACCCCATCTCCTCTCCCTCCTTGAACGTCTGTTGAGTCAGCAAACAAAGGACCTGCAGTGCTAGTCACCACAGTGAGTAGACCAGACTCTGTTGTTTTAATAAATCCTGTCACCATCCTGTCATCATCAAACCAAATCTCACCTCACTCCTGTGGCTTCAGAAGAATCAGCTGATTCTGGACCAGCAGTGCAAGGCGCCTCAGTGAGTAACTCAGACTCCACCATAGTTGTAACTCCATTTGCTATGAACAAGAAAATGAAGGATGTTTCTTCCCCACTCACTAGCAATGCTAAGCCTGCTAAAAGTGGTGAGAGAGAGATTTTGCCTAACCTGTCCATTATGGGTTTCTCTGGGTCAGTGGGCCTGGAGACTGTTAGTTCAGTGACTGTCAGCTCACTGTCAGTAGGCCCTGTAGTTACTAATTGTGAAGCTGTTGTGAGTAACCGAGACATTTTGTCATTACCTGTTGAAACAGTGACTATTCATTCTGGGGAGGAGTGTTGTTCAGGCAGTGATGGAAACTATTTTTCTTGTGCTCATTCTGAGCCTGGAGTGTTTAAACTAGAGCCCCTTAACACCAAGGCTGTGGATTTTCAGACTGTTTGTGTGGCTGTTAACCAGACTTCTTTAAAGTTAGTAACTTATCCCGGGGTCGATTCTGAGGCTGAACATGGTTCTGGAACTGCCCCTGGACCTCTGGAGAGTTTGCAACCAGAACTCCCCACACTGCCAACTTTGTCCTTGGCAGGGAGATCAAGTAAGCTGATTCAGCGGACTGTGGACAGTGTAGCTGTTTTAGTGGACTTCGAAAGTCACTAGCCAATTACCTATATTGTCCAGTAATTTTGCTTCTGGGCCCCATAACTTGTCTAGATTTGGTTCAATTGTCTCTTGTTACCCTTTCTGGGGCTTGTACTTAGAAGAAGAATTTAATCTTATCCTGGTAACTTAAGAATTAAAATGACTTGCCACTATGAAGGTGGATCACTTTCCTGAGGCATATCAGTATGGTAACTTACTGCTCCAGAGCACATCAAACACCAGTCAGTTTTCTGGCACCACTTGCAGTTTCCAAACTGGGGAAGCCAAAGAAATTCTGCCTCTTCTGTAATAATCTTCAGCACTATTTCAATCAGTGCAGATTTCAGGAAGCTCAGTACGGAGCAGAAGTTGTCTTGGAGTCAGACAGGCAAGCGGTGCTGGAGATGCGGAAGGGACCATCCAGCAATGATACCTGAAAGCTAGATGCCAGCAATGCAATCAGGTGCATTTGGAGAGACTCCATGAGGTTAATGCATCGCGATCCACTAGCTTGGACAGACCGGCGGAGGAAGCTGTCCAACCCGTCACGTACTACGTTGATCTGACCTTGGGGATCAGTTGTGTGCTAGTGAAAATGGTCAGGGTGTGCCTCTATAATGGCAAAAGGAAGCTAGAGACATAACCCATCCTAGATGATGGGTCAGAGCAGTGCTACTCAAGAGCTGGGCCTTCAGGGAATGAGGGAGGAGTTGGCACTTCGAACTATCCGACAAGATTCCGGGAGTATCCCATTGGGGTGAGCAGTGACATCAAGGGGATGTTTCATCAGGTCACTTCTTGACTCAGGACAAGCCTTTTCTCCGATTCCTCTGGAGAGGAATGGATCGAACTAGGCAACCAGATGTCTATGAATGGCAGGTCTTGCCCTTTGGGATAACATGCAGTCCCTGATGTGACACCTATGCCCTCCAGTACCACGTTCTGGATCACAGCAGCCCCAGCGAAGATAACCGTCACACGGTGGAGAAATGTTTCTACGTTGATAATCTCCTCCAGAGCTTCGCATCATTTCCTGAAGCCCAGCAACTGGTCAACAAAATCTAGCAGTTGCTGCTCACCGGTGGCTTCAAATTACGACAGTGAGCTTCCAACTACCCAGAACTCATCAGTCATATGCCACCTGGATCAGCCTCGGAGAACAGTGAACTGTGGTTTTCCCCCCGATGGAACTGATGTACCAGAGCTGGAGAGCTCAGATATCAGATTCGGCACACCGAGCAGTTGGTGGAGCCCACAATGCGCATCATCTATCGGGTTCTGGCCAAGCAGCATGATCCGCTTGGCCACCTCATTCCTTACACCACTCGGGCCAAAATCCTGGTGCAGCACCTCTGGAGAAAAAGGAGAGACTGGGATGATCCGAATCTGCCAGTCGACCTGCTGCAGCTGTGGCATGCATGGGAAAGTGAATTGATTCAGCTCCCTGATGTCTTCCTGTCACATTGTTACGTGCAGCCAGAGACAGACCTATCCCTTTGCAAGCAAAGCATCCACATCTTCTCCAATGCATCTGAGAAGGCATACGGAGCTGTGGCCTACCTTCGGACAGAAGATCATATAGGGGGAATCCAGGTAGCCTTCCTAGCCGTCCGATCTCGAGTTGCTCCCGTCCATTAACAGTCCATTCCTAGGTTGGAACTCTGTGCTGCTCATGTGGGAGCCCAGCTTGCTGCTGTTCTCAAGAGGGAACTCACCCTTCATATCTCCAGCATCATCTATTGGACTGACTCCACTACAGTCCTGAACTGGCTGCAGTCCCAATCCTACTGCTACAAGGTCTTTGTGGGCTCTGAAGAAGGCCTGTCGAGATATGTCAGATCAGGTGACAATCCTGCCGACGAAATCACTCATGGACTAATGCTCTTGCAGCTCACTACTCATCATCGGTGGCTCCATGGCCCACCTTTTCTCTGGCAGACTGCATCATACTGCCCAGAGCTCCCAAACCACGTTTCCCTTGATGATTCATCAGAGCTGCGGAAGGAGAGCTTCTGTGGAAACTTCCAGGACTTACTGGAAGATTACGTTCGAGCTGTCCATGGGAAGGCTGCTGACTCGACACCCACAGCAGAGGATTACCAGCAAGCAGAGCTAGCACTTCTCCGGAAGGTACAGGAAGACAGTTTCCCTGAAGATTCTGTTCGGCTGTCATCTCACAAACCAGTAGCTGCCAGCAGTCAACTACTTGCCTTGGCTCCTGAGTACGACCCAGGGGCTCGACTGATTCGTGTAGGGGGGTGTCGTCGTAGATGTGAAACCCTCAGCCAAGACATCTTGCATCCTGTCATTCTCGACCCTCAGCATCCTATCACGAAGCTCATCATCCAGGATTGTGATCACCAGCTTGCTAACCCTGGCTCTGAGAGGGTCTTTGCTAAGCTCTGGCGCAGATTCTGGATACTTCGAGGATGAGAGGCCGTCCGGAACCACCAGTATAACTGTCCTGAATGCAGGAAGTGGCGCAGCCAGCCGGTCATTCCCAAGATGGCTGACCTTCCCTCATCCAGTTTAAGACTTCATCGACCAGCCTTCTATTCAACTGGGATGGATTGCTTTGGTCCTTACCTTGTGAAGTTGGGGTGGCGTACAGAGAAACGGTGGGGGATCATCTTCAAGTGCCTAACGACCCACGCAGTCTACCTTGATCTGCTCGCCAGCATGGACACTGACTCACTTATGGGACTGCATCGTTTCATCACGAGATGTGGGAAGCCCTTCAAACTACTGTCAAGCTACCAACTTCAAAGGTGGCAGCTCTGAACTCCAGGAGGCTTTCAGCGCTCTCGGCCCAGCTATGAAGTCACAGTTGGCCAGCCAGCAGATTAATTTTCACTTCAACCCTCCACAGGCTCCACACTTTGGTGGTTCCTGGGAACGGGAGATTCATTCCATCAAGTCTGCGCTGCATACCATTCTCGGCTCACAGCATTTCACTGAGGAAGTCTTTAGGACGATACTCGGCGAGGTAGAGAGCATCATCAACTCTAAGCCGCTAGGTTATGTCTCCTAAGACATAGCAGATGCTGATCCAATCACTCCGAACATGTTTGTTGATGGGGCGGCCTGATCCCGGTATGCCACAGGTTGTCTACCCAGAAACAGAAATCCTGAGCCCTCGTAGGTGGAGGCAGTGCCAAGCCTTGGCGGATCAATTCTGGATCCACTGCATTCGGAATTATCTACCTTCACTCCAGATGCGGCACAAGTGGCAACATGAAAGAGATCAGTTGACTGTTGGCACCATCGTTCTCATTGTGGACCAGCAGCTCCCTCGTACCCTATGGCCGGTTGGGGAGGTCATCCAAGTCATCCCTGGAGCATATGGCAAGGTTTGGACTGCTCAGATACAGGTGGGAAACAAGGCATATATACGACCAGTGGCTCAACTCATCAGACTTCCAGCTCTTCCACCAGAGTCTACTGGCTGACCTTCCTAAGTGAAGTGCACCTTTGCTCCGCAAAGTTGGGGGCGGCTATACAAAAGGCCAGCCAGTCGGCTGTACTGACAAACAGAGCCACTTCTGCTGAGTAAATAAGATGCCGATTAGCCAGTGAGTGTAATTTCTCATGTTGACTCTTGTCAAGTGTCTAGTTAGGATTTATGTAAATAGTAAAATTAGCACTTGTTGATATTCCCTTATTTTGGTTGAACATTGTACTACCCAGTATTGTTTGTATTGTTGTATTACACATTTAATTTACCCTGTTCACATAATTATGTAAGACTTTTATGTTCTCTTTCAACAGAAACCACACCATCACTTCACCACATGGCATATAGCATTCTATGGCACGTTAAATCCCCTCACTCACATTATGGATGTGTAACTTGGATTCTTGTTCAATAAATAAATATATCTATATATATATATATATATATATATATATATATATATATATATATATATATATATATATATATATATTATAAAAAAAAAATAAAAATGTG
>VUQP01047963.1:0-11203 GCA_015108555.1 Coptodon rendalli
CAAAAACACAAAAACAAACAAACAAAACACACACACACACACACACACACACACACACACACACACACACACACACACACACACACACACACACGTTTTCATATCTTTCATTTCTTTCTGGCCTTTGACACCACATGAGATGTTGGTTTTTATTTTTTCGTTTTATTTTAGTTGTTTTTAGTTGATTCTATGCTGTTTCATGTTGTTTTCTTTTTTAATATAGGGCTGTTTTAATTTTTATGTATTATGTGTTTTATTTATTTATTTTTCCTGTTTTCTGTTATTCTATTGTTTTCAACTTATTTTCTGTACAGCACTTTGGTTCTGTGCTGGGTATTTTAAAGTGCTTTATAAATAAAATTGGATTGGATTGGATATCTTTGTGGGGACATCTCATTGACATAATGCTTTCCCTAGCCGCATACCCTAACCCTAACCATTAAAAATGAATCCCTAACCCTATCCCTTAGCATAAACCTAAGCATAACCTAATTGCAACCCTGACACTTAAACCACATTTTGACTGGAAAATGCCTTCAAACTCGTGGGGACTGCGATTTTGGTACCCATAAGGGCTGTTGGTCCCCACAAAGACATGTAAACACAGCCTCACACACACACACACACACACTTACTCATTTTCATAGCTTAGTGAGGACATCTCAATGACATAATGCTTTCCTTAGCCGCTTACCCTAACCCTAACCATCAAAACTGAATGCCTAATTTTAACCCTCAGCCTAAACCTAACCATAACCTAATCGTAACCCTGACATTAAAACCACATTTTGAATCTGAAAATGTCTTCATGGGGATGAGCATTTTGTCCCCATAAGTGACTGTTGATCCCCGCAAGTACAGTAGCATGCCAGTTTTCTTTTTTCACAAATAATAATAATAATAACAATAATAATAATAATGATGATGATGATGATGATGATGATGATGATGATGATAAAAGAACTCGATGTAAGGGAAAAAATGAAATGTTCTTGCAAAACTCAAAGGGGTATGCAGAAGAGAATTTCTGAATGTGCACATCAACCCTTGAAGCAGGGGTGCTGCACAGCACAGGATCCCACTCGGTGCTGCTCCTGTCAGCCAAGAATGTGAAACTAAGTTTAAAATTCAAGCTCACAAAAACTGGGTAATAGAAGACTGGAAAGATGTTGAGGTCTGATGAGTCTCAGTTTCTGCTGCAACGTTCAGATGGTAGGGTCAGAATTTGTTGTAAAAATATTAAAGCGTGGATCCATCCTGCCTTGTATCAACATTTGAGCTGAGAATCATTTCACTAGGTGGGACTGCATCCTCATTTAGGTTTGACAGTGTTTCTAGTAGATAATGGCAGAAAAGCTTTGAGGGTGAATTGAGGCTGTGGTTTGGGGAAGGCCTCAGGATAGCACACCGTGTTTGAGCTCAGATCAGCTCAAACTGGTTTATTGAACATGATGATGATGAGTCCACTGCAGTCTTGTGGCCTTTCACAAAATTACCAAATCTCAATCCAACACAGCACCTTTGGGATGTAAATAAATCTGCAGCGATTGTGATGCTATTGTGTCACTATGGACTAAAGTCTCTGAGGACTTATCTATGCCACTATCTATAAATCTATGCCACAAAGAATTAAGGCAGCTCTGAAGGTACAAAGGGGTCCAGCACAATAAAATCATGTTATACTCAATAAAGTGGCCTGTGAGTGTATATGAATGCAAATAATGAAAAGCATAATTAACCCACTTTAATAATATTCTCTGGACCTTGAACCTAAATGAAATCACCTGTGAAATTGTGAGCAAAAGGGTCTTTGATGCCACGTGCCTTGCATCAAAGCAAGTTGAAACATGTGATGCACACAATTATTTAATAAAATCTTATCCTGAAAAAGCACGTCAGCTTAACAGCACGGACCATTTCTAAGTTGTGAGCTATAGTTTCCTCCTCTGAAATGGAACAAATTGGTCATTCATTTGTGTCATTGCACTTAGATTATTGTAATGCCGTCTTTACGGGCATAGACAAATCATCTCTGTCACACCTGCAATTCCGAATGCTGCAGCCAGACTCCTGACACATTCTGGGAAGCGAGCTCACTTTACCCCTGTTTTATTTCCTTTACATCAGCTCCCACTTGATTTTAGAAGTTTTAAAATCCTCACACTTACATACAGATAAGCAAATAGACAAACTCCAGACTATTTATCTCAACTTTTTCTCAAACACACTGCTGGTTGCAATCTCACAACCTCAAACTTTATTAGCTGTCCCTCATCCAAGGCTAAAGACTAAGGGGGACAGAGCTTTTCAGTCTGTGGCAGTGAGGCTCTGGAACAGTTTACCACTCCAACTCTGTTTAGCTGAGTCTGTGGAGTCTTTCTCTAATCCAACCTTCTGCTGAGATTCTTTTGTTATGTGTTTTTTTAACCTTAAATTCTGTTTTTAATATGGTTCTTTGTTTATATTGCATTGTAATTGTTGTTCAGCGCTTTGTGATTCTGATTACAGTGAAATAAACTTTACTTACTTCCAAGTAAGTTAAAAAAAAATAGAAATGTTCCAGTGGAGTGTTGCTGAGTTTGGAGTTTGAAGAAATGGATAAGCACGTGCGTGAAACTGTTTAACGGAATGGTCAAAACAGGAGAAATTAACAGAAACAAGAAACCCCACAAGCACAAATAGATACTAGAATTAGGGAAGTGATGTGTAGAAAATGTAACAGACGTCAGTGCATGTTTCAGAATGAAACGAAAGTCTTTCTGCTATGTTTCACTTGCATTTATAAAAATTGCTACTTTCAATGTTTTTCAGGGGCGATAACTGCGTAAAGCAGACCTGGACCTATCATATAAATCTTGAGAGCAATGATTTGGAACTGGAAGGTATCTGCAGCACCGTCTACTTACACTGACGCTTATAATACACACATACACACACATACATACAGTAAATATGGGTTTCCACAGGTCAAAGTAAGTTAGATTTTTAAGATGGTAACTTTGTGCTCATAAATAAAAAAGAATAAATAAACTGACAACAAATACAGCAACAAACTATGCAGCCACTTCCCAGAGTCCTGCTGTTATCTGTTTGGGGAAACCCTTAATTTTTCTGTTTGACCATCAGTGGCACTAAAGCGCACCAGTGAGCTTATTTTTGGATATCATTGTTCTATACATGCAGGAATTCTCTGTATCTTCATAACTTCTGGAAATTTCAGATATGAGTATTTATAAGTATTTCTTAAAAATTTCAGTGCAGGCAAGAAGAAAACACCGGCAGAACTGTTGATGAAGTTAAAGAAAACAAAAAAATTTCCACTTTTCTAATTTTAATGGTGTTTGGCTCATTGCTACGGGTCCTTCGATCCTTATACAACTGTTGCAAGAGCTTGGTCCGCATAGCCGGCAATATGTCGGACTCATTCCCGGTGGGTGATGGGTCCTGCCAGGGCTGCCCTTTGTCACAAATTCTGTTCATAACTTTTATGGACATAATTTCTAGGCGTAGCTAGGTGGCAGAAGGCTTTCACTTTGGTGGTCTCAGGATCTCATCTCTGCTTTTGTGAATGATGTGGTTCTGTTGGCTTCATCGGGTGATGGCCTCCAGCTCGCTTTGGAACGGTTCACAGCCGAGTATGAAGCGGTGGGAATGAGAATCAGCACCTCCAAATCTGAGGCCATGGTCCTCAGCCGGAAAAGGGTGGAGTGCCCACTTGGGTCAGGGACAAGTTCTTGCCCCAAGTGGAGAAGTTTAAGTGTCTCATGGTCTTGTTCAGGAGTGACAGGAGAAGGGAGCGGAAGATTGACAGAAGGATTGGTGCTGCGGCTGCAGTGATCTGGACGCTATATTGGTCTGTTGTGATGAAGAGAGAGCTGAGTGTAAAAGCGAAGCTCTCAGTTTACTGGCCGATCTAGGTCCCTACCCTCACCTGTGGTCATGAGCTGTGGGTAGTGACCGAAAGAACGAGATCACGGATACAAGCGGCGGAAATGGGCTTCCTCGGAAGGGTGGCTGAGATGGGGTGAGCAGTTCGGCCATCCGGGAGGGGCTCAGAGTAGAGCCGCTGTTCCTTCATATTGAAAGGAGCCACTTGAGGTGGTTTGGGCATCTGACAAGGCACCTCCTGGGTGAGGTCTCCTGGGCATGTCCCACCGGGAGGAGGCCCTGGGGCAGATCCAGGACACGCTGGAGAGATTATATCTCTCGGCTGGCCTGGGAACGCCTTGGTGTTCCACTGGACAAGCTGGAGGAAGTGGCTGGGGAGAGGGAGGTCTGGGCTTCTCTCCTTGGGCTGCTGCCCCCGCGATCCAGCCCCGGATAAGTGAAAGAAAATGGATAGATGTATATGTTATGCATTTTATCGTATTTTTTAATCAAATAAAGACATTCTGATATTGTATGTCTCTTTCACTGCCTTATTTGTAGTTATCATTGGACACTGTAGCTTGTAGACTTTGTGCACTATATATTTGCAATAATAATAATAATAATAATAATATGGGCAAGCGAAGGAACTGATCATCTAATATGATAAGTAGTGAGTAACCGGGCTTTAGTGATGTCTTTTTGTACTAAAGGGCTCAAAGTAAATATCCCCCATACCTTTGAATCACCGTCAGTAGCCTGAACTGCTGATACATGATTTCATGTTGTTTATTGTCACGGCCGAGTGCCTCCTCAAAAGAGAAAGGACTCAAATGCTGGGCGCCGAATAGCACGTAAGTAGTTTCGGTGACAACGTTTATTTTCTCAACAAGTGTTCACAATCAGAAAACTGGAATGTGAGTTTAACAAGGGGTTTATGCAGCCTGAGCCAAGTAAGCAATCTGGTCGTCCGTCAGTGGAAACAGCTGTTCCGAGGATTGGGCTGGAGGGAGAGTCAAACTGGGTCCGGGGAAAGGGTCAGAGTCACTGAAAATAGAGTACAGACGTTCAGGTATGGTTCGGGAGGAATATGGGCAAGCTGTTTGTTCTGAATTTTCCTTAGTACTGCTTATTTGCTGCGGGTGGTCTGTAGTGGCGTGGAGGGGTGAGTGGTTCGAAATTTCTGGCGTTGAAGCAGGGAGGCAGGCAGGTGAATGGGGTGAACAACCCATGGGACTGTCAGGAGGTCCAGCGTCCGGATGGGAGCTCTTCGACGGAGATTTGTGTCTGGCAACTTGGTGTGTGGCTATGAAAGAAAGATACACGATGAGACAAGGTAGTTTTCAAGGCATGTACACAATCACAGTGGTGGCCTGCACTAACTAGGTTTAGCCGAGAATCTGGGGAAGAGAAGTTCAGTGGCTGGCCTTATAAGTCCCCGGCTTAATTACCCACAGGTGCGAGCAATCAGCAGAACACAGAGGCCCCTCCCAGGGGTGGAGATGCCGGCTCAGAGGGAGACACACTAGCACACACCCAGACCATGACAGTTTATGCCAAAGTCAGAGTATTTTTAATTCAATTCAATTTTATTTATGCAGCGCCAAATCAAAACAGCAGTCACCTCAAGGTGCTTTATATTGTAAGGTAGACCCTACAATAATACATACAGAGAAAAACCCAACAATCATACGACTTTGGGGACACTGGGAAGGACAAACTTCCTTTTAACAGGAAGAAACTTCCAGCTGAACCAGACTCAGGGAGAAGCAGCCATGCTGTGACGGGCTGTGGTGAGAGAAGGAGGACAGGATAAAAAAAACATACTGTGGAAGAGAGACAGATTAATAACAAGTATCATTCAGTGCAGAGAGGTCTATTTACCCATAGTGAGTGAGAAAGGAGATTAAAGAAATATTCATCATGGGAGTCCCCCAGCAGTCTACACCTATTGCAGCATAACTAATCGAGGACTCAGGGTCACCTGATCCAGCCCTAACTATATGCTTTAGCAAAAAGGAAGGTTTTAAGCCTAATCTTAAAGTAACATTATTCCAGCTGAGTGTGTTTTGGGATAAGTTGTAGGAATCTTCTATATTGAGGCAGACTGAAAACAGTCAAGAGAGGCAACATCGTCTTAAATGGGACATATGGTCATGTGAAAAAGAACACATCCATAGGACCCTATACAGTCGTTTGACTTGGCAGCCAGGTGCTGCTGAGCAGTAAATTCCCTGCTTCCCAGTTCTGGGACGACTACAGGAAATATGTCACAGTCATACAGTACATAGGTGAAATTATCCGTTATCTCTTCTTTTTCTCTTCAAACAGAAACTCAGTGATAAAAGCCACAAGGTCAGACTTGCAGTAGGCAACGTGATCAGAGCAGATGTTTGGAGGGACTTTGTGAGACGATTTGGAGAAATTCAAATCAGAGAATTTTATGAATCAACTGAGGGAAAATTTGCTCTGTTGATGGATAGCACTCTGAAATATAGCAGCAAGATGGGAGATCTTGGGCGAGACAGGTAAAGATCCATGTTTCAGCTCACATTATGAAGTATGAAGCAGTGTGTTAGCTTTTTCTTTTGAATTTGTAGATGTTTTTTCCATATGCTGTGATCAAAGACAAAGGAGAGCCTTTGAGGGATTCATATGGTTTCTGCATAGCAGTTGACAAAGGAACCAGGAAGCTTATAAGGCAAAAGATTTCTTTTTCTTCTCTTCTCTTTTTTTCTCAAGTTCTTCTCAACCATGCATCTTTTCAAATGCTATGAACATTTTATATGCCTTAATTATAAATTTACACAGTTCATTTTCTCAGCCACAGTGTACCTCACCACGGACAAAATGAACATTTAAAAAATTAGAAATGCAATGACTTTACAGCATGTATCATGCATCTTGCCTTTAAAATATAACGACTGCCACAGATGACTTCTCCCATACTTACTTTGATCAGGTGAACCTGGACTTCTGGTGACTGAAATAACAGCCAAAGCTCCATTCACTGGTTATGTGAGAGACTTGAATCAAACTGAGAAAAAGAAGCTGCATAACGTCTTCAAGAAAGGTGATCTGTACTTCAACACCGTCGACCTGCTGCGATAAGAATAATTTCATGTACTTCCACGATTGAGCTGGAGACACATTCAGGTGTGTTCATCGTTTGAAGTGAAGCTTAAAAACGTGAGCTCACACAGAGCACTAAAAACAAAAAATGTCAACAGATGGAAAGGAGACAACGTAGCTACAGCTTAGGTGGCCGACATCCTCGTGCTGGCTAACTGCGTTAAAGAAGCCAATGTTTATGGATTCAAAGTGGCAGCTACATGTTGCTTTGTTGCTGCGCTTGCACCAAAACCAAGAAACATATGTTCAAATCAAAGTACACTGCACTTAGTTTGATTACTGAAGCAATGATCAAATTGTTTCACAATGTTATCCAGCATTTTCTTGGCAAAATGTAAAAACACATTCTCAATAGATGGGTAACTTTTAGCTCCAAGATGGTATTAACAACCTCAGCAAACTTTGAATCTTTTATATATTGGCGTATTTATTAAAAATGTGGAAAGTATCTGCACTGCATTTGCTTTACACCAAATATCACTAGAGAAAATAATTGGACTCTTCCTCTACATTCACTTCTTTTGTTCTAATCTAGAAATTCTCAGACATTCTAAAATTTTCAATATGAGAGGATGATGAAGTGTAGTACAATTTTTAAAAGTTCATCTTGTTCTTTAATGTGATCGATCATAAAACCTGCCCTACTTTCTCAGTGGTGTTTGCACTTTGTAGGTCAGTTGAAGTGAGTGTTGCAGTCATGAACTTTCACTGATTTTTTTGACTTTAGAAGTACGCAAGTTTTATTAACTTTAGACTTTGTGACACTAGAGTGCAGCAGGGTTATCCTTTGTCAGTCAGAGGATTGTACCCTTTATTTCAGTATAGCTTATCTGAAGCAGTGATCACAGGGGGCAAAGGGTGTACAGGCAAAGAGTTTAAAGCATACAATGATGACTGAATGCAACATTGTGACATCAAAGATAAAAGCTGACAGTGACAATAAATGAGACATCTGAAAGTACCGTAATTTTTAAATGGAGTTAAAATGCTATTGGTCCAAACTCACTTTATTTTAAATTTGATGCTGCTATAGATTATAACAAACCCCCTTGCTTTTTCTGTCTATTTAAGAAAACTGCACCATCTACCTCGTCTCCATTTGTCATGGTTTTGCACTGGCAGACCATGTGGAGAGAGGAGGTGGACCCAAATGCAGACACTTGGACCAACTCTATGATTTAAAAAAGAGCGAGCCGTTTATTGATGGGTGAATCCGGTCTTTAAGTCTGACGTCATTGGCCGTGCTTGGGCCCAAACTCCGCTTCAGGACCCAAAGTCAAACGAACACTGCAGCATCACTGGGAGCTAAAACTGTCTAAATCCTTTCATCTGTAATAAAATGATCAGCGTTGCTGCTCTACCAGGTGTAACAATTAAGTTTATCCAGGCATCCATGAAAACCGAATTTATGAAATATAGCTCTGCTATTGCTTCCAACATGAATGAAGACAGGAAAGTAAACAGCAGTGACATTTGTAGGGTTACTAAAGCTTAGCTAGCTGGTATATATTGGTGTGCTACATGATCACTAGCGACACAGCTATGTTAGGATAATATAAACAGTGAAGCTGGAGGATGAATGCTAACTTTTTTCCACTCGATAAAAGTTAAATGAGGGTTCCTGAAAGTTAGGGACAAATGCAACATCACAGCAGGATGCTGTAAACGGACTAAACTTCAGTCAGGAGAACAACTGAGATAATCCATCCACAATACGAAGTTAGTCATTAATATACTGCTGCATGGGCTGGGCTGTAGTTACATTGTAAGGGTTTAAAAACTGAGCTTTAAAATTATTCGCGGTAATAAAAAACCGAGAGAGGCCGACAGTGATCACTGACTGTTTTTAGGGGCTTGTTGAGATTAAATAGAACAAGATACAAAGCATTACAACATGTTAAATACACAACAGTCTTATTAAACGCAGAGTAGTTTGGGCCCGGGCCTCATCACATCATCACTTAAAGACCGGATAAGAAACGTACAAAACAAATGGCAAGGTGAAACTAAACAATAACCTAAACTGGGTGAACTAAGATTAAACATAACAAAACCCTGAACATGAAACCTGGCAAGGATACCTGGAATGATGAACCTTGGAAAGATGCCGGGAACAACACAGACCCACCTGACAAAGAATGAATGACAGCAGACAACATAAATACACAAGAGGGTGATGAGGAAAGTTGAAACACACAAATGAACATGACACTACAGGGGAAGCAAAAGTAAACACAATGAACATGGAACACGAGGCTGTCAAAATAAAAAAGGAAAGACAAAAAACCTAGGACACACAGACTTGACATGGGATAGACGAGAGGGAAAGCGAGGGAACATGGATAAACATGACAAACAGAGGAGACATGCAATGAACGCAAAGAGGGGGAACATGTGAACAAAAAGGGACACGTGCACACAAACACAGACGGACACGGGGGAACCTAAATGGACAAGGAGATTACACATGACAAATAGGGGAGACGACGGAGGACAAAGACATTGCGGAAACACACAAAGGGCGAGGGAGACTTAAAGGGGACTTGACAGACTTGCACACTGAAGACACGTCACCATAACCAACATATTAAGGAAGACACAGACCTGGGATGAGCCTAGACAGATGAGAACTAAATAGGGAAACAGGGCTCACTATCAACAGAACTAAATGAAGCCTAAACCATACAAACAAGAACATCATAATACAAAAGGGACATGAAATTTAAAATGCTAGGTCAAAAAACCCATGACATCATGCTTTGTCCTGTAGTGTGTTTGTCATGTTTCACATGTTTTGTGATTGTTTAACTTTTGTCTTCAGGTCAGGAGGCAAGAGCCGGGATGGCTGCTGTTACTTTGAAAGATGGACTGAAGTTTGACTCCATGTCTGTTTTTAAACATGTTGAGGATGCCAGGGTGCGCTTTATGAGGATTCAAGTATGTTTATTCCAGTTATTTTACACTTTTTTGCATTTGTGGTTTAGCCTCTTTGTTGCTCGCATGATTTATTTTGTCCACTAATAATTGGTTGTACTGTGATTTATTACAGAGGTCACTGGACATTACAGGCACGTTCAAGCTAATAAAGACGAAAGTAGTGGAGCAGGGCTTCGACCCAAATGAAATAACAGACCCACTCTACTTTCTGAATGAAAAAGAGAAGAATTATACTCCACTCACGCCAGATGTATTTGATTCAATTATGGCAGGAAATATCAAAATATAAAGTGATTTTACTTTTTAAAGAAAAGAAAATCACTTCTTTCACGTGCAAGCGAATCATTGAGATGACAGCGTGGCACTTCTGACTGCACATTTTATTGATAAGGTGTTTTAAATTATATCTTTGCCTTCATAATTTGATTTTAGCTGTGATTCTATGCACACATCCATAATGATTTATCCTTCTACAGATGTACTGAGCTGCGAGTTCACTCGGTGAATTGTTTCAGTTAAGTAAACGCATTGCTGTGCGCCTTCTTCCTTCAATGCATTCTGGTCCATGCAGGTTTTAGGGAGTGTGGGAGCAAACATCTTTGCCCTCTTTATGTCCAACTGATTTAAGATTGTTAGTTTCAATATTCCAGTTTTACCCAGGAAAACGCTGGAGCAACAATAATCACAAAGTTAAATTCAAGTTACTGGATACTGGAGTTGTGTATATGCATATGAATATATCAACAAATGTATATTTATTGATATAAATATACAGTTTATATATATATATATTTATGAATGAGAATCAGTACCTTCAAATCTGAGATCGACAGATGGATTGGTGCAGCGACCGCAATGATGTGGACTCTGTACTGGTCTCATGTGGTAAAGAGAGAGCTGAGTGTAAAAGCGAAGCTCTCAATTTATCGGTCCATCTACGTCCCTACCCTCACCTATGGTCACGAGGTGTGGGTGACTGAAAGAACGAGATCGCGAATACAAGCGGCAGACGTGGGCTTCCTCCGAAGGGTGGCAGGCTTCTCCCTTAGAGATAGGGTGAGACATTCAGCCATTCGGGAGGGGCTCAGAGTAGAGCTGCTGCTCCTCCACATCGAAAGTAGTCAGTTGAGGTGGTTCGGGCATCTGACAAGGATGCCTCCTGGGTGAGGTTTTCTGGGCATGTCCCATCGGGAGGAGGCCCCGGGGCAGACCCAGGACACGCTGGAGAGATTATATCTCTCGGCTGGCCTGGGAACGCCTTGGTGTT
>VUQP01047964.1:0-10813 GCA_015108555.1 Coptodon rendalli
AGGCTACACCGTCCCATTTCACAAGCCTCTCACTTCCGCACTTCTCGTACTTATAGTACGCACCGTACGTAGTACGCATAGTGTGCGTACTTCAAGCGTGCATACCCTGAATTGGGACACAGCCTATGTCTACTGGCCATTCACTCAGCTTTATTAAGGGCCTTGGCTAGCTTTGTGTTAGCATGCTATCTGTGCTATCTGTTACTTGCCATCATGATTCCCACACTATCTGGTCTTTAAGTGGTGACGTATGAATCCTGCTTCCGGGTTCAAACTACTCTGCGTTTATTAAGGCTGTTGTGTTTTTAACATGTTTTAATGCTTTGTATCTTGTTCTATTTAATCTCAACAAGCCCCTAAAAACAGTCAGTGATCACTGTCGGCGTCTCTTAGTTTTTATTACCACTATTCATTTTAAAGCTCAGTTTCTAAAACCTTACAATGTAACTATAGCCCAGCCCATGCAGCAGTATATTAGTGACTAAAGACAAAAGGTTTGAGGTGTGATATAAACTGCAATGGAGTTTGAAAACAAAATGTGGGTGTGTGTGGTTTAGGATGTGTTTGTGCGGGGGGTGCAAAGATTTTCTTGTAAAACAAAAGAGGGGCCTAGCAAAAAAAAGTTTGGGAACCACTGACCTCAGCTAGAATAGACTCCAGGTTGGAGAGGCACATAAGAAAGTGACGGGTAGATAATCTAAGATCCCAAGTTAAAAAAGGGAAAGAAACAGCAGATAAGTTACCGTATTTTTCGGACCATAAGGTGCACCAGATTATAAGGTGCTTTAAGCGAAAAAAAAAACAGTCAGCTAAGTCAAACTTTACTCAACTCATTCTTCTTGCTTCCTCCACTTCCGTACTATTGATTCATTAATGTTGAATTTTCTCGCAACTGCTCTATTCCCATGTTGTTGCAGTATATTAATGTCTAACCTCATATCGTAGATGGATTATCTCAGTTGTTCTCCTGACTGAAGTTTGATTCGTTTACAGCATCCTGCCATGCCATTGGATTTGTCCCTAACAATCGGGAACCCTCACGTTAACTTTTATCGAGTGGAAAAAAGTTAGCGTTCATCCTCCAGCTTCACTTTGTTTATCTTATGCTAACATAGCTGTGTTGCTAGTGATTACTTAGCACATTATTATATGCCAGCTAGTCCAACTTCAGTAACCCTACAAACGTCATTACTGTTTAGTTTCCTGTCTTCATTTATGTTGGAAGTGATAACAGAGCTGTACGTTTTAATTTTTCAGAAATCCCTCAGTCAGAACATGGTATATTATGTTTAGGTGGAAACTAGCGAGCTAACTCTCTGCTAACTTCTAACGCCATTAAATTTCATAAATTCTGTTTTCTTGGATGCCTAGATTTTAAACTTAATTGTCACACCTGGTAGAGCAAACACACTGATCATTTTATTACAGATAAAAGAATTTAATCAGTTTGTAACTCTCAGTGATGCCGCAGTGTTCGTTTGACTTTGGGACCTGAAGCGGAGTTTGTACCCGTAAACGGCTAATGACGTCAGACTTAAAGACCGAATTGTCCTTTTGTCAAATAAATATAAAAGTAATGTCTGTGTTGTAGAATGCACCACCATTTTACTCCCCCACATACAATGAAAATGTTGCTCCACTGTGCAAGAAGAAGAAAGAATGTTTTGTTTTGTTTTTTCACATTGGTGAACTTGTGAAACATTTTTTTACATTTTAGATTATTTGTACCCCTCAATCCCTAGATTTTTTTTTCATTTTCCCATTGATGGGGAAAAAAAGAACTATTATCATCACATAGTGGAAGCAATGTCATAACATGTGCATGTATGGCTGCCAACGGAACCATGTCACTAGTATTTCTTGATGATGATGACTTGTATAAGTACCAGGGATTTTGAATTTAATAGACTGATATTTCAATAAGTCTATTAGATAAGTGTATTTTTAGGCTACTAGTATTAAGTAGTATTAAGTTGCTACATTTGAGAAGCTTATAATGTCTTACATTAAAGTTGCTTCAATATGCTGTTTACCTCCATCTCCCCTTTTAATTAACTGTCACTGATTATTTGTGTTGACTGGGTGAGGTTTATGTACCTTTTTTGCTTTTGTAACTTCCCCATGTTCCCACTCTGAATGATTGTTGCTGTCACTGTGTCCTGCCAAATAAAACTGGCATTAAAGGCTTTTCTTTTCCCCAGAAAAATGCAATTGCTGAGATTTATTTTGTTTTGCAGCAGACCCTGTCTGGGCTGATGCATAGTATTTTCATTAGCTACAGCTAGGTTCCATGCATGTGCCCCCCTGCCCTGTTGATTGGATATCCTATTAAAATTAATTTAATTGATTGCCTGAGATTTATCAATTTATCAATCCACTGGGCATGCTTTTGAATAGAAATGAACGGAAATGTGAAATTCCATATAGTTTGCCTGATAAATGTTGGAAATCTTTAATTTGGAAGAAAATTAAAAACTATCAGCATGAGACCACCATGTGCTAACTCTAAATGGCACAGAGAGTGCAATCATCTAAAACTTTCAGAGTTTGACAGGGCATTTGAGAAAACCAGTCTGTCAGGGCGAACACAGAATGCAAGAGAACCATTTACTAGTGACGTGTGATACCACTGATTTCCTTTCCGATCCGATATCAAGTAAAATTCATGGTGGTATCGACGATACTGATCCGATACCGATACAAAAACTTAATGTTTCATTGTATTTCATAATACAATATGGTAAATGGTAAATGGCCTGTATTTGTATAGCGCTTTTCTGGTCCCTAAGGACCCCAAAGCGCTTTACATAACCAGTCATCCACCCATTCACACACATATTCACACACTGGTGATGGCAAGCTACATTGTAGCCACAACCACCCTGGGGCGCACTGACAATATATAACACAACACCTCACTGTCTTGCTACATGTATTGCAAACCGCGTCTTGGCTGTTTGTGGAGGTAAAATACGTACACACATGACTCCGTTTACGCTCAGCCATTGTTGTGAGTGCACACGTCAGGGGTTGCGACACATTTATACAGCCGTATTTTGCATATGAGTATGAAAGACATAAGAGGAAGTAGTTCCTTCCCATTTAGACGATCCGAATGATATAGTTTCTTTCCACTGTGTTCCTATTAATGAAAAACTACAAATTTATCCCAAAGTACTAAAATATCGATATTTTAATATGAGAATCGATTCTAGAACATAAATTACTGGTATCGGAAGAATCGATATTTCAATATCGATCCGCACACCACTACCATTTACACCTACAGGCAATTTAGAATTACTAGTTAACCTAAATCCTGGATGTCTTTGGACAGTGTGAGGAGGCAGCATAGTGGTTAGCACTGTTGTCTCACAGCAAACAGGTCCTGGTTTGAATCCAGGGGTCTTTCTGTGTGACATTTTCTCCCTGTGCCTATGTGGGTTCTTCCAGTATGGCCCCTGTGTGCTCTTTTAAATACCCAGGGACTGTTCAGCCAGATAACCTGATCTTTCCAAGGAAATGCCATCACACACACACACACACGTGAATTTATATCATTGTGGGGACATAATTCTTCCTCTATCCGCTTACCCTAGCCCTAACCATGAAAAATGAATGCCTGAACCTGACCATACCCTAAACCTAACCATAACCTAATTATAACTCTGACACTAAAACCACATTTCGAGTCTCAAAAGTGCCTTCAAACTCGTGGGGACCAGGATTTTGGTCCCCACAAGGGCTGTCGGTCCTCACAAGTATAGTAAACTTCCAATTTTTGGTCCCCACAAAAATGTTAATACCTGTACACACACACACACACAAAGTTCAGTACAATTAAAGGACTAATTTGAGTACAATTTTAACTACAACAGATAATAACTGCCTTTAATGCAAAATATAAAGTCTTGGTTCAGTGTTGAATATTAGTTAGCAGAGAGTTATGGTGTTATTTGTGCCACTATTCTGAGCACACTAAAAAAAATTTGAGCACACGTAAAAAACGAATTGTACCTGCAAGTGTTGTATTTTGAGGACAAATTTATTTTAAGCAAAGAAAAACTAAATTTGAGTGAACAAAATTCATTGCTGCGTGCAAAAAATGTATTTCAGTGTTTGCTATTATCCATATACACACACAATAGCAGCTCCTCTCGCTCAGTTTATGCATTTGTGCTTGCTCGCAATGTGTTGCTTGCGCTCTCAACATTTCTGCGCGTGCGCGTTCAACTCTTTCTGTACACTAATATATTTGTGCCACAACACCTGCCAATCACATACTTGGATGCAAAAAAATCTGATTGGCTGTTTTGGTGTCCAATCAGCTCAAAATGACGAAATGCAATATCCCAGAATGCCTTTCGTCCAAAACTCAAACGAGGCAGTGGTAGAGGAACGCAGAGTGGCGGAGTTTGAAATATTACTCTTTCTGGATCACAAAATAAACTTTTAAGATATTTTCAGGTGAGAATGGTGCTGTGTAAAGTTGAAATATCTGCTCGATTTATCAAGACATCACATATTTGAAAAAGTGCTCTAATGTTTTCGGAGATGCCTGTTACCCACCAGCTGACCGGGTGGTCAAGGCGCGGCTCCCGGCACATCGTTTTCAAGCCCCCCGTGGTCTTTTGCTACTCGGGTTAAACATAATATATAAGTCACTTAGATCAGCGGTCCCCAACCTTTTTTGTGCCACAGAACGATTTAATGTCAGACAATATGTTCACGGACCGGCCTTAACGTTTCGTGGATAAATACAACAAAATAAAAGCTCTGCTAGTAAGACTTCAGTATTAAGTAAAATGTTCCAGTTATGAAGCTGAACTTTAATCTCAGCCAAACCGATTTATTCAGGAACAAATCAAACACTGAAATAAACCAAACATTAACATTCAGGAGTTATCTAAGTGACTCATATATCTTGTTTAACCCAAGTAGCGAAGGACCACGGGGGGTTTGAAAACGATGTGCCGGGAGTCTGCGCCTTGACCACCCGATCAGCCAGGGCTGGACTGGAACAAAAAATCAGCCAACTACACCACCAGGTATTATAGAAAAAAAACATAAAGCCTTTGAACAAAAACAAACACTGTTGTGACAGTGATGTACACTGTCTTGTTGGTATATATATATCATTTGTATACAGTGTATCACCTTCATGGTTCCCTCTCACCAGATATCCAAACCAATATCATGACCAGCAACTTTTACGGCTGTGGCTCCAGCAAACATCAGCTGATACTAGAAAGTAATATTAAATAAATTCTAACAACAGCTTATCAAGCTTATCGTGCTGCAGTTATTTAGCGCAACATCCGCTGGTTTCCTCTTTCTGGCGCAAAGTGGGCGATAAACAAACAAGAGAGACAGGACATGCGGCAGAAAAGCCGATCAGTTGATCATTGATCAGTTTCATGATTGAAGTAGCAACAGGAGAGGGAGGGGGAGAGAATGAGAGAAGAAGAGGCAGCTGTGCAACAAAGACAGAGAATAACTCCAGCTTTGTCTTTTCTTTCATTCTAGCTGAAGTACGGGACAAATCGTGTTCCTCAATGCGGATGTATTGTAATTGGTCCAGCCCAGAGTTGATCATGACCAATTGGCTAATCCACCACCTTTCATTGTTTATACCGTTACAAACAAACAAACATAAAAATGAAAAGTCACCATCGGCCACCGGGCAAATGCCCGGTATGCCCACTGGCCAGTCCAGCTATGCAGCCAGCTGGTGGGTAACAGGCAAAACATTAGAGCACTTTTGCAAATATGTGATGTCTTGATAAATCGAGCACATATTGCAAGTTTACACAGCACCATTCTCACCTGAAAATATCTTAAAAGTTTATTTTGTGATCAAGAAAGAGTAATATTTCAAACTCCGCCACTCTGCGTTCCTCTGCCACTGTCTTGTTTGAGTTTTGGACGAAATGCATTCTGGGATATTGCATTTCGTCATTTCGAGCTGATTGGACACCAAAACAGCCAATCAGATTTTTTTGCATCACGCAAATCACGCCCGCCTGTTAAAAAACGGGGACTCAGGGGTTGGTGGGTTGTTGTCAGTGTGTGTGGCTGGCAGCGAGAGAAAGCTGCAGCCAACTGTGTGTGAACAAGCAACCATTAATAAAGAGATGCTGCGAAGCATGAACGTGCACCCGGGCCTGATGTGGAGTTGTTACAGACACCAAAACAGCCAATCAGATTTTTTTTTATCCAAGTCTGTGATTGGCTGGTTTTGTGGCACAAATGTAACGGTGTACAAAAAGAGTTGAACGCACACAGGCAGATATTTCAAGTTTACGCAGCACATAAAAAATGTTTTTACGTGCGCTTAAATGTTTTTTACGTGCGCTCAGAATAGTGGCACAAAAATAACGCCATAGAGAATGGCTTTAATTTATTTTGAGATGTTTTTGTGCCTGCATTCAAAGCACTTTCTACTACAAGTCGTATTAGCCAAGTCACAGATACATTCACATTGCATGTGACACTTCATTTATCTATACTTAAGCACTTTTATTTAACATTCACATACACATGCAGTTCAGTAGACATTCAACCCTGGTGTTGTTTCTTGCAGCAGTAGAGCTCTCTCCTCTCAGCTTAGGCTCGCAAAATGAACAAATTGTTAAATTTGACTATGAACGCTTTTTCTAGCAAAAAGAAAAAGAAAAAAAAACTAAGATGAGACTAATGGTACATGAAAAAAAATGTTTCAGTGCCTTGCTGTTCTTAAAATTGGTTGGCACTTTGACTTTGGTTTCCAGTGACCTGTAGAAGCAAACATTGGAATGTATCACTTATATTAGACTTGAGATAAACATATGCTTCTGTTACATTTCATTAAATCATACAGATTTCCCTTCCTGTCCCCCTCACATTAAGAAAGTTCCTTCCTTCAATTACTGGCTAGGGCCTTGCACGGTCTCCCTTCTTCTGTATGTGTTTTCTCTCGGTGCTTCATTCTAAAGACATACATGCTTACTTGGTGATTTTACATTAGCTGCTCATGAGAGGTAAATAACATGCTTAAAACTGTGTAGAATAAAGCACTCTATGAATATATAGTTAAATATGGCTATACATTAGTAGTCTATTGTATTTTCTGTAAGCAGTAAGACTTGAAAAGTACTTTAAAACTATGTGTCTTGAAAACTTAGAACACTGCTGTTAATTACACTTGCAGTGACTTCCAATGCTGGTAATGAAAGCCTTATCTTGGAGTAAATGTTGTATTGAGCTCATTTATTGCCAGCATATGATGTGTGAGGACCAATATTTCCTTCTATAGTTCACTTTTGTTTTAATACCAAATTTAGAGTCATCATTTTAGCGTCATACATGCAGTATTATAGACATGTGCAGATTCAGTCTTTACCTGAAGTCGTGTAAGTAGTTTATTGATAATTCATATAACCCACTACACTGAGATTTACCCATGGCAGTCTGATAATATGAATCACTGAGTCACTAAGTTATTTGTCTGATTTTCCAAAATTATTTGATTCTCCTGCATTTTGGTGATTTAGTATTATAATGATAGCAGCTTTAAGTAGTGTTAGCTTTGGTAGAATTTTTGCCAAATGCCAGAGACTTTTATGGCCTCTATACTCTGTACTATATAGAGACCCGTACGCTTGCTTAAATCAGTATGCTTGAGTAAATCAGGTATTTCATTCTTATATTGCACATGCACAGAACACTTATGGAACATCACTTTACTCCTGCCTTTTTGTATAACTGGTGACTGTCTGCTATGGTAATTTATCACCTGGTAAATTCTAATGGGCTGGCATTTATATAGTAATTTTTAAGCGTTTTTACACTGCCCACCGTGTTCACACAATTTTTCACATGCACCCATAATAATGGATGGATCAAGAAATTTAGCATTCAGTACTTTGCTCCAGGACACTATGATATAGACAAGGAGATAAGGATCAAACCTCTGACCTTATTAGCACAAACTGTGGTGCATTAGGCTTTTTCCAGACTTAAAAGCAAACATTAGATTGTAGCAAGAATAAGGCAATACTTCATCCTATTCTTGCTACCACACATAAATGAACACATACAGTACTTAGCTGTGACATGTGCCCAAATCATTCAAAGACATTACTTGTTATATCCTACAATACTACAATGAACTGTAAAATTGGCAGCACTTTTGCAGTAAACTTGTTTTGAAGCATTTACTGTTTCGAGAAGTGGGAAAAGCAGCAAACTAAAGAATCATTGTAAGCAGACACAAACTCAATGGCATGTTGGATTTTCTCTTGCACATAAATGTTGAAACTGCTATGCATCAAATTCTTTGACGTGCATCTGACCAAACTGAACAGCACATTACCTTCCCAGTGAACAATGCAATACCCTGTTCGTTGGTGATGTATGGTGTTATTTGTTTTCCATTTTTGTTGTTGTTGTTGTTGTTGTTTTTGTTTTTTTTGCCTTTATCTTTAACAGGAAAGCTGCAAGAACGCCACTCAGGAGCTGCCCTGAATGGACTGGAACTCAGGCCTCTGCAGTAGTGTTTCAGCATATAGAGAACTGAACCAGCACCCATGTATGAAATTTCTTAACATCCAGCATAAAACATCATTCAAGCTGGAGAGCAGCTTGTTATGGGACACGAAAACAAATAAAACACGAAATGTATCTTTTTGTTGAAGCTACATAATTCACTCACTCATACTAAAAATTAGTCACAATGACGTCAAATGTCAGGCAACGTCTAAAATAGTGTTTGTCTTTTTAAGATAGATGTTGGACTTGATCACATTGTGTGCATCAAAGAGTGAAAGGATGCCACATTATTTGATGATGATTTGTTATTATTTGGCATGGCTTTTGCTTTGCTCCTGCTAAATTATTTCAATAAAATATCCTGCATTCAAAAATTCAAAAAACCTTTTGTAAAACAGTAAAGGTAAAAAACCTGTGTTTCATTACAACATCACTCAAAGGGCTCTTTCACATTACACTAGCCTATAAATGAACACATCCTTGGGACCTACGTGCCCAGGTCACTAAACTAAATGCACCTAATAGGCAAGTATACAGATTGAGAGGGGAGCTGCTGATAACGGGTGTGGCTGAAGAGGAAGAGCACCACCTTGGCAAGAAGGATCGGCCTGACCTGACCTGACCTTCCCGTATTTGGGGTGCCTGGTCAAAATTCCAAAAACTTTAGCTAGTGTTTCCTTTCCATCTTCCACCACTCTTGTTATATTTGGTTTTGTTCCTTTAAGTCAGGTTTTCCCCACTTTCTGGATTATTAATTTTTTTTTGTGCTGTCCTACCTCTGTCTTCCTCTGTCTTCCTCTCAACACAATTTCAAAACTGGTGTATACATTAAAGTTCACACTTTCAACACAATCTCTCCCCAGACGAGAAGGATGATAAACAGGATGAGAACTGTGCTCATATATGAGCGTAGGTTCACCCTGAGCACATGTGACGGATGTGAAACTCGCTGAAGAAGCCATGGAGAACATTATGCTGCCTGTGATGTTCTCTACACACCAACATATAAACATTCACACGTATCCAGGAACTGTTGAGTCAGCTATTTCTGATTAATCAACTGTGCTTTAATGCAGCAAACATGTAAGTGTAATATTTCAAGCAGAGGCATTTGCTTGAAATATTACATAGCTTCTTGAAAATCATCTGTCTTCGTGGCATCTTTTAAAATGTTATTGGAATTTGTAAAGGATCTACTACTTTCTGTATGTTAATGCTTAAAGTGAAAGGCATATGAGCTTTTCCCTGTTTTCCTGTTTTACAAAGAAAGTGTTCTTTTTTTTTGTTCAAAAATTTTTGTTCTTTTTGTTTGTTTTTTGTTTGTTTTGTCATCCTGGAGTCAAATCCATGCACAGATCTTGCTGGGCTCAGAGCAGAAAACATCTGTGTAACACTGCCACGCTACATGAAATGCTTGTCACGTGGGAGATGCACTGTTGTGGACATTGTTGAATGAATTTTTGTGAACACGTTACTTGTGTATATATGTTCGTGTCTGACTGAGGTTTATGGCAGACAATTAACCACGTCTGGCAATTTGGCATAGATTCACTCACTTAGCATCTTCCAACTATGCTAATGAATCATTTCCACTTCGCATTGCTTTGTGCATTAGCATAATGGGAGTTGCAGTGGAGCGTACCATGTTAGAAAGGAAATGCTGCCTTGATGTAACTGAAATATCTACTTGTTATTGTTCCATTTCCTTTTTCGTGTAATTTTTTCTCATTTAAATCCACATTGAATCATCCCATGAAATGACCAGAGCAAGACCCCAGACACAAAAGTTACCATGTCACCTTTGCTGCTGTGTGGCAGAGGTGTCTTACACGTGCCTCAATCACACTGCAATGCTGAAATAAAACTAAAACAAAGCTCCCTCATTGCAGGGCCAGAAGCCAGGGTTGGACTGATAATCTGGCATTTGCCTGGTGGGCTAATACACTTCTGGATGGAATTGTAAATACAATTCTTTTTATGTTGATGTGCTTATTAGGGTTACAGGTTGGCTTGAAGGCACACTCCATGCTGGCCGTACAAGCACTGACAGCAGCCCAATCTTATTTTATTTACTGACAGTGGATTGCCTAGTCAAATCTCTTAATCCAGCCGGCCCTCCCCTATTTTCCCTGTACACCTATGCACCTTCAGTGCAATTCATTTCATTTAAATTGTATTTATATAGCACCAAATCACAACAACAGTTGCCTCAAGGTGCTTTATATTGTAAGGTAAAGACCCTACAATAATACAGGGAAAACCCCAACAGTCATATACCCCCCCC
>VUQP01047965.1:0-11316 GCA_015108555.1 Coptodon rendalli
TAAAGGATCTGGAGGCTGTCTTGGCTCTGAAGACCAAGTCACCACAGACAGTAGGTGATCTCAGGAGGGTCCTGGGTTTCCTTAGCTACTATCGCTCTTTCATACAGAACTTCTCAAGGAAAAGAAAAGCAAAGGCGGGTATGAATACATTTTGGTGGTGGTCGACCACTTTACACGGTTCGCTCAGGCCTACCCGACCAAGAACAAATCCGGGCGGACTGCAGCAGAGCGGATCTACAATGATTTTATACCTCGCTTCGGGTTCCCCAACAAACTCCATCATGATCAGGGGCGAGAGTTCGAAAATGAGCTCTTCCGAACTCTTGGGCAGCTCTCAGGGGTTGGTCATTCTCGGACATCCCCATACCACCCCCAGAGTAATCCCGCAGAACGATTCAACCGCACCTTGCTGCAGATGTTGCGTACCCTGACAGACAAAGAAAAGGAAACATGGAAAGATCATCTCCCGCAGGTTGTACACGCATATAACTGTACTCGTCATGAGTCCACTGGTTATTCCCCACATTTCTTGCTTTTTGGCTGTCACCCCCGCCTTCCGGTGGATCTTTTGTTCGGCCTGGCTGAGGAAACTGAACCAGTGTCGCACAGGGGGTATGCTGAAAAGTGGCGTAAGAGAATGACAGAGGCCTATCAGATTGCCACCAAAAATAGCCTCTCGGCTAGTGCTAAGGGGAAGTCGTACTATGATCAGAAGGTGAGGGGAGTGGTACTGAAATCAGGGGACAGAGTGTTGGTGAGGAATTTAGGCGAGCGTGGTGGACCCGGCAAATTACGCTCCTACTGGGAGAACAGGATATATGTGGTCAAGGAACAGGTTTCGGATAACCCAGTGTACGTGGTCCATCCAGAGGGTAATGACCAGGGAAGAACTCGGACCCTGCACCGAAACTTGCTCCTGTTGGTCAATGATTTGCCAGTAGAGTTCCCACCACAACCAACTAAACTAACCTTAAGATCGACACACAAACAGGCCAATGATCGAGTGAGGGATAAAGACAGGGAAAGACAGATAGAAAATGCTGAGACCTCTGATTCAGATGATGACACAGGCAGTGGCTATTGGCTGAGGGTACCACCGATCCAGGTTGAGTCCAGAACACCCGTCCCTTCTGAGAAACAGGCTGTCAGCCAGGACAGAATAGAACCAGCGAGGCAGACGCGGGCTCGGTTTGAAGGAGGATCTGTTCTGTGCCCGGGGGATCTTGAAGAGCCAGGACAAAGGACACCTGTAACAGATGCCGAGGACATTGCTGAGAACCTGTCAGAGATGGCTGGGGCCCACGGGGAGGATCAACTAGGGAAAGAGGGTCCCATGGCACCTGAGACTGGGGATGAAGTTGAGACTCACCAGTATGACCACGAGGGGAGTGACAGTTCGGCAGCCCTTAACTTGCCTCAGTCAGAAGTAGAACCCGAGTCACCTCGACATGAGTGTTGTGATGAGCAGGCAGCAGACTCTCCGTCGAACTCACCTGCCCCACTGAGGCGATCCACCCGACAGAGGCGTCCAGGCCAAATGCTAACCTATTCATCTCTAGGTCATCCAACATACCAGTCGTGGCCCACTGTAAACATGGTAGATACTTACCTCGTGCCTTCAGCTGCCTTGTGGCCCCCACAATCATGCTCACCTTCATTCCAAGGTCCACCGGTCGTCCAGTTCCCATATCTCTCTCTTCTCTACCCCATATGTAGTTATTAGGAAGGAGCCATAAACTATGGTGGTTACCTAAAGCCCAGAGAACCAAACATTCCTAAGTGCTTGACGTTTCAGTTTAAGGGTTTTGATTATTCACTGTGTGAGATTTGATAAGAATACAGAGACTGTAAGTGCAAATTTGTTTCAAGTGTCAGGAGCCACTTTTGTTGTAGGGGGAGCGTGTGACACCCCTGTGAGGGAATGACCACATTAATATTATTTTGTGTAAAACACTCATGTAACGGGACATTTTTCATTACTATATGTATTTATTTTCAGTTTCTTTAAAAGGATAGAAAATCCATGTAAAAGGGATTCATTTTATGTTAGAAAGCAGTAAGGGCGGAACTTTGGTGGTTGCTCCAGGGTTTCGGGGTGCAGTAAGTGGAGCCCACCTTCCGCTGCTTCCTCAGACACGTTCTGGAGGAAATCAGAGACGCATCGTGTCTTCCTTACTCCGCTCTTCACCTGCTTTTACAGGTAACATATTTTGGGACCCGTAACATTTTATTATCATTGGTCATAGTGGCAATGAACGTTTTGTATTTGATGGTGTAAATACACACCACACGTAATGTTACTTATGAGCGCCTTCCTAAATGTTCAGTTTTTTTTTTCTTCATTACTGATGTTATTGCCCTTTTTTCTTTTATCTTTTCTCTTTCTCAAATTATGAAAGGGCATTACAGTTTGTTTAATATCCTGCTAGAGAGGTTCATTAATGGTTCAAAAATATATCCTTTATTGCGGGCAGCACGCAAATGCAGGTTGAAGTTTTTTTGGGAGGATAGCCTTTTTAAGCCTTGTTGTGTTGTTTTGGTGTGGTATTTGTTCATTATTCACTGTGTGCACCTACTGTGCTTTTTTATTGTTTAAATTGGGCAAACACCTATATTTTTGAATTGCATAGTTCTGACAAAGAGTAAATTGGACCTTGTCCCACAAAATAATGACGTAAAAATTATAAGTTGGAATGTGAAGGGTATGAACTAGGCAATCAAGAGAAAAAGGGTCCTTTCTCATTAACAAAATCTTGGGGTTGGTTTTGCCTTCCGACAGGAAACCCACCTCAGGAATTGTGATCAGTCTAAAATTCACAAAGAATGGGTGGGCCAAATGTTTCATTTGCAATTTAATTGTAAAGGCCGAGGAGTGGCTATACTCATCCATAGAAAAATTCCTTTCATCGTATCAGATACTATCTTGGACCCTAATGGCAGTTATGTGATGGTTGTGGGAGAACTGTCTCAACTTTGCCTAGTATTGGTCAATATTTACGGTCCAAACTATGACGATGAGAACTTTTATAAAAAGATGCTAAACTCCATTCCCAATCTGGATAGTTATCATTTGGTTATGTCTGGGGATTACAGCCTGGTAATGGATTTTGTTTGGGATCACTCTTCCCAATCTTGACTAAGACTGTTTAAATCTGTGCAAACAATTCAGTCATTCGTAGAGGCACATAAACTTGTAGACCCTTGCTGATATAAATATCCCACTAAAAGGGAGTATTCAATTTACTCTAATGTGCATAAGTCATTTTCTAGGATAGATTTTTTTCAGGTTGACCCCTACTTACTGAGTGCTTTTACAGACTGTAAATATGATCCAATCGTCATTTCTCATCATGCCCCGGTTAGTATTACGGTAACTCTTCCAACTCCGGGGACAAAGCGGAAATGGCAGCTGGATCCACTCTTACTGGCTCATTCAGACTTTGTGAAGTTCATTACAGAACAAATAGATTTTTTTCTACAGGTAAATAGGACGGATGGCATCTCAGCTTCGACCCTCTGGGAGACGCTTAAAGCGTATCTCCGGGGACAATTTATCTCTCATTCTGCTTATATGAGGAAGAAGAAGTATAGGAAGATTGAGGAGTTATCCTTAGAAATCAAGACCCTGGACGGACTCATATCTGGCTCTCTGACCCCTGATTTGATTAAGAGGAGAGTGGCCTTACAAACTGAAATTGATCTATTAACTACTACCTAAGCAGAGAAGCTCATTTTGAAATCCCGTAGTAGATTGTACGAAGAGGGAGATAAACCATTCAAATTATTAGCTAGCCAGCTCCGCCAAAAAGCAGCATCCTGTGTTATTTCACACCTTATCTTATCAGATGGCTCATCAACTGAGGATCATCAAGCTATTAACAACTATTTTAGAGAGTTTTATGCTAAATTATATTCCTGAGATTCAGCACCTGCTCAATATAAGTTCTACGCTTTTTTTTCCCCAATCTGAATATTCCTATAATTGACTCTAACTGGAAAGAACAATTGGAACAAAGTCTGACGCTGGAAAAAAATTAAAAATGCAATAACGTCCCTTTAGAGTGGAAAAGCCCCTGGTCCGGATGGGTTTCCAACTGATTTTTATAAGAAATTTATGGACAAAGTTGCCCCTCTTCTTCTCTTGGTTTACACAGAAGCAATAGAGAATAACATTATTCCGCCTACATTTGGCAGGCATCTATTACACTCATATTAAAGAAGAATAAGGACCCCCGAGATTGCTCATCCTATAGACCAATCAGCTTAACAAACTGTGGTGGCAAAGTGTTCTCAAAAGCCATTGCACTTTGACTTGAGAAAAATCTTCCTCATATTATTTCGGGGGACCAGACTGGGGTTGTCCAGGGTAGACAATCCTATTTTAACCTGAGACGATTGTTTAATATCATCTATACTGAGGCTGATACTCCATCCCCAGAAGCAGTAACATTGCTTGACGCTGAAAAGGCGTTCGATCAGATTGAGTGGGATTATCTTTTTCACACAATTTGGAGGTTTGGTTTACACTAGTCCGACTGCTTCAGACTATACCAATGGTATCTCATCGGAACCTTTTCTTCTTCACAGAGGGACCAAGCAGGAGGATCCAGTGAGTCCACGCTTTTTGTTTTAACTATAGAGCCACTTGCAATAGCTCTTAGAAGCAATAATAGTATACAAGGTATTTCACATGGTGGCATAACTCACACTGTCTCACTGTATACGGACAATTTGTTGTTATATGTAACAAATCCAATTACAGTCTGTTTAAAAGTAACCTCACTCCTCTATTGGAACAGTGCAAAGAAGATGTTAAAAGATGATCTATTTTACCATTATCTCTCATTGGAAGAGCTAATTCTGTAAAGATAAATATTGTGCCAAAATTTCTATATTTATTTCAGGCGTTACCTGTTTACATACCACAGTCTTTTTTCATGTCATTTAATCCAATGGTTTCTTCATTTATATGGAATAATAAACAGTACCGTTTGGATTCTATACTAAGGGTCAATGAGATGAAAAAAGGCAGAATATCGCTTATTTACTCACATATCATGGACAGTTGCAACCTGTCTATTCCATACATATGAGAACAGTGGGAGAATGATTTGGGTGCCCAGCTGTCTGACGAAGAGTGGGCTATGGCTCTTACCAGGGTCCACTCACCTTCTATATGTTCAAGACACTCCCTAATACAATTCAAAGTGTTACACCGGTTACATTTCTCAAAAGCTAAACTAGCAAAACTATTTCCAAACATAGACCCATCGTGTGATAAATGCAAACAAACTCCAGCTACTTCCTTTCATATGTTTTGGTCCTGCCCGAAAATTATTCCTTTCTGGTCATCATTTTTTTTAAAGGCATCTCTAAAGCCTATGCCTATAACATCTCGCCTTCCCCCTTGGTGGCAATTTTTGGTTGTTTCGCTGGTATAGCGACTTTTGTTCCCCCTGCCCATTTACAGAGGGTCATTGCCTTTTCGTCATTACTAGCAAGACGCCTGACTATATTTAAATGGAAGTCTACTACTGCTCCTTCACACCACCACTGGATAAGGGATGTTATGCAAAATGTCAAACTGGAAAAAATCAGATGTAATCTCAACGAATCCATCAGTAAATTCCATACAACATGGGACCCTCTGTTAACATACGTCAACAATCTACCTGGTCTGGAACTGTAACCTTGAATGGTTTTTTTGCCCTAGAACAGTCCTGTAAAAACAATTGCAATTGTTTCCTCATGAGAGGTCCACCGCCTTTTTTGTTTGTTTGTTTGTTTCTCTTTTCCTGACTTGGTATTATCTGTCTTTATGATTTGTGGGGATTGTTGTTTTGTGGTTTTCTGTAAAATAATAATAATGATATGTATGATAATTGGAAAACTACAAATAAACTGTTAAAAAAATGACTTAATATGAAGGCAATAGATAGAGTGTTACAGCCCTAAAGAATGTAGCTTCATGGGCAGTGTAGGCCGTGCTGCAGGGACAATGGACTGCCATACCCGTTATGTGTCTGTGAGCGTAAGGGAGGGAGAAAAAGGAGAGTCGAAAAGTACGAGTTGTCAACCATCAGAAAGGGGAGATGGAAGCATATAAATATAATAATAATAACCACTGCAGCCAAAAAGAGTGCCTGACGAGCCCAGTTGTAAGTAAGCTATTAAGACTCGACTGTACACTGTGTTCGTGTTTTCCTCGGAAATAATTAGTTCCGTTGGAGCAGCCTTTCAAAGCCTGTCTCTGTCTCTCGCTAGCAAAGTTGACCCAGACAACAAAGTAAAGCTAGTTTTCAGCTACGAGCCCAACACAGAACACGTATTAGCCAGAGGTCCCTTTACCACGGTTCGGAGCCGCGGACCTGTTTCATAGTTTTCTATACGAAATCGCTGCAAAAAGTGCATCCTTACCTAATGTCCACTCTACTGTTACTCATTTATATTGAGATTTAAAAATCTAGTTGGTATTGTTATGGCAAGTAACCTTCAGTAATAGTAATAAATCACACAGCAATAGTACATTCATGTAGTTATAAAAAGCTTGATAATATATTAAGTAATCGAAAAGTATTCAGAATATTCTACTGTCATTGAGTAACGTAACAGAATACGTTACAAAATGAAAGACCGCGGAGTCCTTGAGGTAGCTTTTCTGTGTGACGAGCCACTGAAGAAGTCACGAAACGTTCCTCCCACTGAAAAGGCTACGTCAACTTTTGGGGGTTTCTGAGATATGCATTCGAGTATTCATGAATGGTTAAAAAATGCTTAATTACTTATAATGGCTGCAGGCACCACTGGAAAACTTGGTCATCTGCCTATTATTATTGTCATTATTATGAAATACATTTCAAAAGCATATATGTAAACTATGATTAGGTAATATCACTTTTATTGCAGATGTAGTTTGTGAGAGAAAACAAATGCAGGACAATCCTATAAATGCTGTAAGAGTTTTGGGTGTATGGTAAGCTGTTACATTTAATAAATTTAATTTAATAAATATTTGTACTTACTCTTTACCCGCAGAGTGATGGTTGCTTGTCGTGTCTGACCTCCAGCGAAACGTGCATAACATATCAGCGATCTTCCATCATCATTAGCTGATGCTGTAAATGTCAGTGTGGAGACAGTCCTCCACTGAGCCCCCCCTGATAACTTGCTAGTATCAGAAGAGGCTGGCATATTACCATAATTCCATGTCAGAGTTGGAATATTTCGATAGCATGTGTATGAAACAGTGCAGGTTACTTTATTTGGATCTCCCTCCAGAAATTCATATGATGCAGAGCTGACAGTCAGCCTTGAAATGGAGCCTGGGATACAATTAAAAATGGTTAAATATCAAAGATGGTGTAGGATAAAATGCAATTTACTTTCACTACATACATTGTGAGGTTAAGGTTTTAGACGCTGATGCAGAGCGACCACCACGGTGTCGGACATAGCACTCCACAGTTTGAAATTCTTTTTCTATGAACAGAGTGGTTGTCAGCATAGTTTTGGATCTTCCATCAGATAGAGGACTATGAGTTAGACGTTCGTTTCGCAGTGGGATGTTGAGCCTCAGACTTGGGGGATAAGTGGGACAAGTGTGGTAAACACTGCATTGCACTGTTACAGACTGCCCAACCACCATGTTTCCAAAGATCTCGATAACAGGTGGATCTGCTGTGCCTTAAATCATAAAATGTGAAGATTTACATAATCATATAACAACATAGTGATCAATTTATAGTGAAATCTTAAATTATTTACCTACCCACTACTTCAACTGTTACAGTTGTGTCATAGAAAGGGTAGGTTCTCCATCCAACATTTTCAGGATCCACCCAGGGATAAAGCTTCTGACTGTGATCAGCCAAGGTCACAGGGTCAATCAACAGACTGCATGTCCGATGGTGTGAAGAAGTATATACATTTGTTCTTCCTCTAAATATGTCCAACACATCATTCCAGTTCCAGTTGTCATATACTATTGGATATCCTCTGCTCACATACTGATACCACACTACACGATCTGGTCTTCTAGGTGGATACTGATAGTAATCATAACTGCAAGGGATAACAAGACAGGAACCCAACAATCCTTTGATATTTCTTGGCATTGTTACCTGCCAAGCACTGGAGCTGCACCAAATATATGCTGCAAGAGAATCATGATGCAATGAGAGAAACTGAAATATAAAACACACAAACCCACAAGTATATATATATATATATATATATATATATATATATATTGAATATATATATTGAAATGACCATACCTAGGCTATAGATGCGCAGGAAAAATGGTCCAGATCCAGACATCTTATTAGTGGTGTAGCATTCCTGAAACAAATATATGAAATTCAAAACTTACTAAAACATTGACATTTTATGATGTTTTTATTACAATATGATGACATCAGTCAGTTACGTTGTCTTTGTGAAGTCATAGGGTATCATATTGAAAAAATAAAACGTGTGTTGTGCTACTCTCTCCACGTTCTGTCATGTGACATATTACTTGATGTGGTTTCTTGAAAAAAAAAAACTTTCAAGGTCAACTTTGACCTTGGGCACTAACAATGAAGATCAAGATCAAATGCTTAGCCAATACACGTACTCATGACCCCCTAGGCTTAGTATTTCTTGTTATATTTGAAGACAATCCATAAGATATTGCATGTATTATAAAGTCTTTACTAGTTTTTACGTTTGGTGTGACCTTGATCTTGACCATCACTTGATTTTCACCAAAATTAAGTATAATATAATATTAAGGGATCGATCTCTATTATATTATGGCCCCATCCCTACTACTGTTTGAAGCATCGGGGTACAGTGGTGTTCTCGAGTAATATATAAACGGTACTGTTACAGAGTTTTTCCAGACTCGAGTAGGTACAGCATTGTTTTCTAGGGTCACTTAAACAAAAAAAGAGTTTTAATAGGTTTTAAGAGGGTAATACTTGGAAAGCATTATGGATATAGTCAGTACCCAACCCATTTTCTTACTGAAAGACTATTAAACCAGAACAGGTTTTCACGCCAGAAAAAAAAGGTAATTATTATATATATAAACAATCCTACCACTTCTCCATTTGTAAAATGGAGAAGTGGGGAATGCTAAATTTTTAAACTACAATTCTGAGTTTCTTTTTCTGAACAAATTCTTCTAATAAAAAACCATCTGTTGATATTACTTCAGCAAAAAGAAAAAAATTAGTGATTTACTTACCAACACAGATGAATAGTCATGAAGTGTTTTCATACAAGTAACACTAAAAATGCAGCTTTTTATGCACCCAGTGTGGGCGGAGGGTATGATTTTCCACCCACAAGTGGGGAAAAGCTCTAAAACCTAATGGTGTGTGTCAGGTTGAATAAACTATTAAAGTTGTGGTTATTTTCTTAACAAAACAACAGAATTTAAAAAGCATTTAATTTTAATTTAAAAAAGCATAACTGAATAATTACAGTTACTATCACTTTGTTCTCTTTCTCACTGACCTTCCTGTGATAAAAGGTTTTTAAAATCAATTGTGCAAATGTGCAGTTAGAAAAACATTAAGTCTTTTAATTTTCTTGCTCATATACATATGACCAGAACCCAAAATGTCCCTTTGTGTGACAAGTGTGATTTATGTGATAAGTGTAACTCATAAGTAATTTATAAGTTACACTTTTAAACTCTTCAGTATGATAAGTATGACTTGTCTTTGTGAAACTTGACAGTCCAACTTCTTGAGTAACTTGAGGAACTTCTCATAATTGTTGGAGGAAGTGGCTAATTTTATGCTTGCACTGAAGGAACTGAGAGAGATCATACATTTTTAGAAGTCAGTTTTGTTTTCTTTGTGCAGATGCACGGTGGTGCTGGTGTTTGTGGTTGTGGTGGGGTTGGGTGGGGTGGGTGAACCTTACATTTGTTAGTTATCTTGTCATAACACTACCCAGAGTAAGACAAAAAAAATTAAATACCATCCTAACTGTTAGACAAATATAGTACTGTAGCCAGCAGCTGTTTAGTTTAGCTTAACTTAGGTTGGAAATTGGGGGGGATAGTTGATACAATCTGCATTTTAATCTCTAAGATTTGATTCTAATTTTAACATTCACTCCTCTCTTAGACTGTTAGATTCATTCTTTGACATTTTCACCAAGGCATTCAGTATCTCTTGTTCAGCCAACTGTTGTTTATTAATTTTCTCTATGCTCCCTTCTATGTGCACATTAAAATAATTATAAAATCTAGGTAATTTAATATGAAATCATGGTGAAATTACATCATATATACAAAAGCAGTGATGATTTAAAAAGAGACTCCCTCAGCAAAACCGTGGGGCCAAACAATACAGCATTCAAGTCAGTTAAAACAAAAGTTTCATGTTGATTTATTCAGCCAAAAAATGAGTAGCATTTTTACAAATATTATTTTGCAGAATTATTGATACAAGCATTTGTTACACCACACAACAAAAATTACAGGATTATAGTAATTAATGGCTAGAATACATCATCACAAGAAACATGCATGAAAAATCCCAAGGATAAGTGATCATAAAGAGTGCACATAGATTTGTTTTATAATTATTTAAATTTATTAGAACATTAATTGCTGGCTTTTTTTCTTTTTTTTTGTTTGTTTTTCAGATGTTTCCATAGATGTTGAGGTCTGCGGTATTAATGTAGTCATCACCTTCATCAGGGTCCTGTGAGACATGAAGGTTGTTAGTGTTACAGATATTGATAGCATCAGTGAACTTAATTATGAGGAACATATGGATGGCAAATTAACAATACCTCTTTGTAATTGTAGGATTTGGGCTGGCTAAAATCCATTAGCAACAGCAGCAATAAAAAGGAGACATTGGAAAAATAACATTAGAACAATGCAAATGAACGCCTGCAGTTTACCATGTGGTTAATTCAGGGGGAGGAAGATGAGTACCTTTTGGGAGATGGGAAACGAGGTTTTGTGACTTTCTGGTTATCACAGGATTTTGAATTCACATTGTTTGGACTGCACAACAAATATTATCTTATTAGAAAGTCAGAAAAACAAATACAATCGACAAATTCTTCCTTACGAACTCAGAGCATATTTACCTATGACCAAAATCTACTATGTCCCCTTTAGGCCTTCTGTTGAAAAATACAAATAAATTATATATATATATATATATATATATATGTATATATATATATATATATATATATATATATATATATATATCAAATAATTTTACATGCAACTGCAAAAATAAACTTGAAAGTAAATTTTAATTATATCATACCTTGTATATTTATAAAAATATATAT
>VUQP01047966.1:0-15988 GCA_015108555.1 Coptodon rendalli
TTTGCATCAAAGTATGAATAAGTGTGATTGTTAGATAAGAAGCAATTATGTACAAAAAAGTGCTTGTATGAAAAAATGTGAATGGAATATGAAGCTGATTATTAATAAAAATGTGAATATAAAGCACTTTGAGTATTCAGAGTAGAAAAGTGCTATATAAGAACCAGTCAATTTAACATTATTATTTACAGGGTTTGTTTGTTTTTTTTTTAAATTATGGAGATATTAAAAGTTCAACTTTCAAACAGGCTGAAATATTTTACAAAACAGGAAGTGGTATTTTCAAACAGCTGTAGAAATAGATGCTCTTTAGTTCTTTGCAATAATGCATAAAATGTGATTATAGTAAATACAATTTAATATGCAGTTTTATGTAAGAAGGTTTATGCCTAAGAGAAAAATCAGCAACACCTTTAAATACGCTACAGATAATAGTAAATGTATTTCAGAATAGACAAAGCTAACATAAACCTTGCCTGTGAAAAACCAACTGATGAATTTGTGTTATATTGTAGAGTATTTTAGGATCCCCATATGAAGTGTATGATCGAGAACTGATTGGCCTGAGTGTGGAGGGCAAGAACATATCAGGACTACAGCAGCGTGTCAACATCACCATCAACCTTACCAAGGAAATAAATGTAAATGCTTCTGAATTTTACCATTTACTCTACTTTTGCCTGTTAAGATTATATTATTAAATACATTTTATATTTTGTTCAACAAAATTTCACAAAAATTAGGTATGTATAATAAAACACGTAATATTTCTGTGACATAGGAAACCCAGAAACCCTTGTGCCACTTCTTTAACTTCACAACACACAGTGAGTAACCAAGCTTCACATCATCATTAGTGTCTATCATAATTACTTATTTTATAAACTGGAGTCATTGTTGTTTGTGGTTTTTCTCAAGATCACAAAGGTGAGCTGATCTGACCTGGATGTAAAAGCATCTTATGTGTAACTGATTTCTTTGTTTGACTTATCAGATTTCAGTGAGGATGGATGCCTTACCCTATGGACACGTGGTGAAAATCATCTCACTTGTTCCTGTGACCATCTCACATACTTTGCTGTGCTCATGGTAGGATTCATTTTCATTATAAAAAGTGTAATTCAAGAATTATGTGTCTTTAGACTTGAGGGATACTTCATCAACAAAACATTGATGAACACCTTAGTAATAAAATGTGAAATCTCTCTTCATTTATCTTAACAAGATTTTCTGATCTGCTTCAGAGCTGGCAGGAGTGTTACTAACAATCCAACATTTCTTATCATGAATTATACTGACACTGTCACAAATATAACACACATATCAAAGTATAGTCCTTCCCAAACGTTACATAAAAAGCTGCACTGTAAAAGAAAGAAGAAATTCTTTTAAGTTTGTATCAAATTTATTAAAAAAAAACCTGATGGTTAAGTGTAGCTCTACTGAAATACTACTACTAATAATAATGTATAGTTGACTAATCCTGGATGATTGAGCATGCATCAAGACTTTTTTTTTTTATGTTGGCCCCTTTTGCTCCACTCTCTATGAGCATGATTCCATAATAACGCTTCAATAATGTGGTGGGTTTTTCCCCCCTATCTAGGTAATCTTTAAGTGTAGTAATACTTAAAGATTACTACAAGTATTACTACACATGTTCATGCTGAGAGTTCATGCTGAAATATGAAACGGTCAGATGGTATTGGATGGTTGATCAAAAAAGTACCTGACAGTACATTTTCTGTGTTCATAATTACATCAACTTTGATAAGATTCACAACACCACTGGCTTAAATGTCAGTGCATGCTCAAAATGTTGCTCTATATTAAAATAGAAAGATGCCTTTGTGCAGTTTGCGTGACTTATAACTGTTATCTCTTACTAAAATTGTCCTTTGTTCCTCTGTTAGTGCAAATATTCTCACCCACTGTTCATTGATTTGTCCCCATCTTATCTGTGTAATTTTTTCCCTAATCTACATCAACTCTTTATTTTTTTGTTTTTGTTTTTAATTCCAACTCACAATGGAGATGCTGCAAAATGTGAATGTGTGCTTTTTCCACAGGTGCCTGTTTGCCCATCACCTAAAGACCAGGAGATTTTAACATATATCACTCTGATTGGCTGCAGTCTCTCTCTTTTTAGTCTGGTCATCACTGTTTTGCTCTTCATCGCAAATAGGTAATTATTTTTCTTCTTAATGACATTCTTGGCAGCAAAGTGGCGCTGTGATTAGCACTGTTGCCTCAGAGCAAAGAGTTCCTGAGTCCAATTCCACCACCTGAGCAGGTGGGCCTTTCCGTGTGGAGTTTGCATGTTCTCCCCATGTTTGCGTGGGTTCTCTTCGGGTACTCCAGCTTCCTCCCACAGTCCAAAGACATGCAAATAGTGGGATTACATTAATTGATCATTCGACATGGTGTTCATTCCAGGGTGTACTCTGCCTCTCGCCCTATAGTAGCTGGGATAGGCTCCATTCCCCCTGCACGCTGACAAGGATAAACGGAAGAGGATGGATGGATGAAATTCTTCAAAACTCAATCCTAGCTTCTTTCTAGTAGCATCCTCCTGACCTGCTCTTCAGCATCTGCTCTCATCTTCCAGTCTTCCCTGACTTTTTGTCAGTTAATTATCCTTTTTGTTGTTTTTCCTATTATTTTAACCTTTTTCTTTTATCCTCTCGTCCGTACTCTCCTTATTCTTATGACCAAATAATCTACATTATACAATACATTTTCACTTAACCATGAATCATATCTCCTGTATTTCCCAGAAAAGTCAGAGAAGATGTTTCTATGAGGGTCCACATCAACCTCGTGATTGCACTGATCCTCCTCAACCTGCATTTCCTGCTAAGTTCCACAGTAGCAGCAGTCTCCTCCACTGGGCTCTGTTTATACATGGCTCTTGCCCTTCACTACTCCCTGCTGGCCTCTTTCTTCTGGATGGCTTTGGAGGGATTCCACCTCTACCTTCTCTTAGTCAAAGTCTTCAACATCTACATCAAGAGATATCTGCTCAAACTCAGTGTGGTGGGATGGGGTGAGTGGAATAATTTAAGCAAGAAGCTGTTATCATCATTATCATCATCTGAATAACTGTTCAGTTCTTGTGTTTCAGGTGTTCCTGCAGTCATTGTGTCAGTGGTGGTGATCATAGACAGAAGCATTTATGGCCTTGCCACTTTGGACACGTCTAACTCCAACAACACTGCAATGTAATCTATATTTATTCATAAAATGTTGCTATATGCATCATACTTTCTGTGTCTCTCCATGTTTAAACTGCAGTCCTTTGTCATAAACGTAACATTACCGTTAGGCAGCAAACCCAATTTCATTTCTAATTTGCCAAAATTAAAATACAGAGTAGTTTTTGGTATATTTAACCGCATGTATTTAAATCATCTGCAGTAACATCTCTGTGAAGTACAGTACTTTTTAATTTCACTGTGTGAGAGACTGAAACATGGATCACCTACACTGTTTTTCTTTTAGATGCTATATAACCAATGACAAAGTAAAGATGGGGACTACATTGGGACCGTTCAGCTTGGTGTTCCTCTTTAATATGTTCATGTTTGGAGCGACAATCAGACGTGTTTGGATTCTACGCAAAAGCGCAGAGGTACGGGGCAGTTTTTTGTTGCTATATTAAAATTGAAGTTTTCTCTGTTAATATGTTGAGTGAAAACTCAAAAAACATAAAAAAAAATGTCTATTTAACAAGAAAAATAAAGATCCCTTGTCATCACTATTGTTCATTTTTATTTAATGAGTAGAGTTTCCTTTTAAAGGTTAGACTGTAGGTTGGTTTGTCTGTTAGCTTTTAAGACCAAGTAAAATCTCAGAAAAATAAAGGAACCCTTAATCAGAGTTTGATGACGTGAACTTCTGGAATATTGATCTGAGCAGTTAAGTAGCCGAGGGAGTTCAGTTTCAGCTGCTTTGATGTTAATAAAATGAACAACAGGAACCCTGACTGTCATTAGGTATAGGGATGCAATCCTTGGTCCCATTGTCAGACCCTAAATTGGATCAGTGGGTCCTGGGTTCCTCCTGGTGCAATACAATTGCTGACCTCCGTTGGCAAGAGTATTCAGCAGCCAGTTGCTGTTGGATGAAGCACCAGATACCATTTACTGACCCCAAACCTATCTGACCTAAATTCAATAGAACAACTCTGGGACATTATGTTGTGGTCCGTCTGCTGGCAGCACTTTATGTTTGCTGCCAGGTTGCAGCTCAACTGTCCAGGAGCTCAGTGATGCCCTGATCCAGAACTGGGAGGTTATCCCCAAAGACAACGTCCATTGTCTCATTTTTTTTCTATTGAGATCTGTTGTTTTCTTTTAACCACTGTATTATATTTTGTTGTCATTTATTTAAAAAAAATAACAAAACACATACTTATGTTAGTACTAACTCTTGAAACATATTTATATAACTGTTTTAGATTGTATATAATATCATTCGCCATTGTATATTTCCCAAATCAGTTTGGGCAGAGTAACCGTGACAGAGCAAAGAAAGACATTTGTACCCTGCTGGGAGTCATGACTCTGTTTGGCATTACCTGGGGCCTGGTCTTCTTCTCTTTTGGCTCCCTGACCACTGCTGGCCTCTACCTCTTCTGCATCCTGAACTCATTGCAAGGTCTGTATAACCATTTGTATGTTAAGCTCAGTTGATTTTAATTTTTTTTATTGAAAATATTTTTATATCATTTTGTAAAGGAAGTACATTAGTAAATTTGTCCATTAGAGCTGTGATTAAATGTTTTGGAGAACCACAGAAGAATTTGAAATTTCAAAAAAATAAAAAATAAAACACAAGTTTCTCAATATCTACTTTATAATAATTAGTGATGTCAAATTTGGCGCGTTAACACAAATTAATCCACCTTCACGGTCAACATGATATTTTTTTTAATGCAATTAACACATCTGGAATGCAAAATGACCCAAAATCCTTGAAATGTTTCCAAGTAGATTTACGTTGGCACATACGCAAATGGGCAGCTGAACCAATCAACTCAATATGGAAGATGATAAACGCACATTGGCCCTCTCAATGCGAAATTTAAGTATTAAAAAAATAACAAGATGGAACAGTAGACTGACATAAAGTAATCTGCACATTGTGCAAGAAGGAATTTTCTTTTCACCAAAGCACTTCCAGCTTAAAATATCATGTTGAGGCGTATTGACGTATCATACTTTAGTCAGGGATGCTGGCAGCACTTTGGCTAATGCATCACCCAGCCTGTGACAAACCACAGTTTTTTTTTAACATGAATGTTCAAAATGGTGAATAAACATGTTAAATGCATATATTTTACCTTTTTTTCTCGAGTCTGTTTGCTCGAGATGTACAGATGAACAGAATCAACTTTTGGAGATTTACTTACTTGGATTTTTTAGAATGCATCAAGACAATTTATCGGGAACTTTCAAGACTAAACAACAAGCTTTGAATTTGACAGTGTAATTTACTCCCACTAAAAAAAAAAAATCAAAACACAAATCTCTTCACCACTTAGCACATTTCCCTTTGTACTCCTGAAACTCTTTATTAAATCAATGACTAGCTTTGAGTTTCAACCAGTCTGTCTCCCCATGTCTGTGTTTGGATCCTTCACAACTTACAATCTGCACATCCTGCGGATTGTAACACATACAGTGGCTTGCAAAAGTATTGAAGTTTTCCACATTTTGTCACATTACAGCCACAAACATGAATCAATTTTATTGGAATTCCACGTGGAAGACCAATACAAAGTGGTGTACACGTGAGAAGTAGAATGAAAATCATACATGATTCCAAACATTTTTTACAAATAAATAACTGAAAAGTGGGGTGTGCGTAATGTGACAAAATGTGGGAAAGTTCAAGGGGGCCGAATACTTTTGCAAGCCACTGTAGTTCATTTACGGCTTTCACTTTCAAATCAGCATCCTATTGCATCTCCTGTACACAGTCTAAATGTTTGCCTCTCTCTCTCTCTTCCTTGTGCCATGCAGGTTTCTTCATCTTCCTGTGGTTTATGATGTCACTGAGAAAGGCTAAAACTGCAGTTACTAAGACAAGCAGTGAAACACGTAGCACCGGCACCTAGCTCACACACAACTACCAATACCCCAAGAATTTCCTATTTATGTGCTGTTGGAATGTGTTATGTAATATGAACCTAGAAACATTTTTTTTCTCAAGGTCATGTATACATGACCACTGTATCTGATTATAAGTGTGAACATTTTAACAGCTCCACTTCAGTTTGAAGCTTTCTTGTTATTACAGTAGAATCTTTGTGGGAAAGAGTTTTTTTCCACTAGAATTGTGCTCCACCATACCAAAATAAATCAAGTGTTTCTTGTGCACCCACTTTCATACATAAGAGGTAAAAATGTACCGTTTTAAGTTTTTGTTTTTTTAAATTTCAACTTTCTGCGTATAACAGCTGAGATACTGGTTTTAAATGAAACTCACCTGCTATTAGTTTAGTGTTTTAAGAGGCCGTTATGTTGATTGCACGCACAGCACTTTACTATATTCTAATTTGACTGCTTGGAAGTTTATTTCTTATTAAAACACACTGAATCACTAAAGGCTGTGGTGTCAATAATAACAGTAATAGCTGCCTTTCATGCTTTCTGCACAATGATGATCTTTTTTGGTTAAATATAACTGTGCATATAAACTTTCAGCGGTCATATCACCAGATATGACAAGATCTCCTCTTTACCCACAATTTAATAGCAGAAACATCTGTGTTTGTACAGATGCATGTGATAATATATGATATGATGATATATCTTAACCTCGTCTCTCTAACAATATTAGGAGATCTATAGTTGGGTAGTAACAAAGAGAGGGATGATAGCTAGTACTGGGGGTATTGTACAACTCAAGGCAACTTTGCACACAAGTACCTGGGAATCCCACAGGCAAATGGAACCACACAGAAACCACTAGGAAGGCATCAACCACCAAATACTTTTTAAGAGTAAGGCAAATCCTGAGGAGAACAAGAACCAGGCAATCAACACCTACGCCCTGTTAGTCATCAGATATCCAGCTGACCAAAGGAGGAGATAGAAGCCACATCAAGACAACAAACAGCATGTACCGCTGCCACATACAAAAGTGGCTGATAATGAGAAATCCGGTGAGTGGTTGGATAAAGCTCGACTAAAAGACTTCACAGAAGCACTAATCATGGCAGCACAGGAACACAATCTAAGAAGAAAATATTCTGTACTAAAACATTACATCTAACACTCTGGGGTCCAGGGTATAATTGGCAGTTTTTGACTACTTTTGATTTTATCTTTACATTTCTCCATTAAAAACGAATTATCTTGCCTTGTTTGGTATTATTCTTTTCAGCACAACTTCACATGTCTGAAGTTACAGTTATTTTTCCATTTTGACATAATGTATTAATACAGTTACAGTTGTGGGCAGGAAGAGAAATGGGAGAGAGATTGTGTGAGATTCTTGTGTTAGACAGGTTCATGAGTTTGAAGCTGTGAATTTAGAAGTAAGTTGGATGAAGTTGTAAACAGCAGCACATGTCAGTTAAGCACTGGTACTTCTCTGAGAAATCTTGAAACAGTAAGGTATGTGTATTTTAAGCCATACCCATTAAACAACGACAATAACAATGCAAACAGAACAGATTCACATTCAACACATTCAAACAGACTCATCAGGTAACAAGAACATTCATAAAACTGCCTAGACTAGCATATGGATGATACCGACCACATGGAATGGAAAGATACAGTTAGCTTCCAAAAACAACTCCCCTCGACACAAGTTCACAGGTCTTGCGACAAACGAATAACCACATAGTCGAATAATGAATAACCACAAGTCCGGAAAGGCAATAAACCTATTATTATTAAGAGTTGCTACATGAACGCACAGACGGAACACAAGGTGTCACTGCTACGCCTTTTTATGTAATACTGGCATTTTAAAAAAGATAACACAGTGTTAAATGTGTGAACAAAATGTGCATACAGTGTTCATTACTGAGTGTAATATTTTTATTCATTTAATGTCAGTCTGTATTTGATGTACACTCAGTGGGGGCGATCGTGGCTCAAGAGTTGGGAGTTCGCCTTGTAATTGGAAGGTTGCCGGTTTGAGCCCCGGCTTGGACAGTCTCGGTCGTTGTGTCCTTGGGCAAGACACTTCACTCGTTGCCTACTGGTGGTGGTCAGAGGGCCCGCTGGCGCCAGTGTCCGGCAGCCTCGCCTCTGTCAGTGCGCCCCAGGGTGGCTGTGGCTACAATGTAGCTTGCCATCACCAGTGTGTGAATGTGTGTGTGAATGACTGGTTGTGTAAAGCGCTTTGGGGTCCTTAGGGACTAGTAAAGCGCTATATAAATACAGGCCATTTACCATTCAGAGGAAGAAAAGATCAGTGTTTTTTTTTATATTTCTTTCAGCTGATACCACTTTTTTATTCAAAAAAGCAATTTACATGAAATGCTAACAAGGTCCTATAAACCTCTTCAGGGTTACTCATTTGCCTTTTTCCTGCTGTCACATCAGCTGGGCTCTGAATTCTTTTCGCATAAATCATTTTAACAGAAACTCAGTAACATGCAATTGTAGGCAGTTACAGCAGCAATTTTTTTAAATTTATTTCTATTATGTAAATATATAAATGTTGTGAGTATTTAACTGTGGTTTGTTTGGGGGATCTTTTCAATCATAGGCACTTTTTAAAAATATTAAGCTACTATTTGTTTATGCAAAAATATACAGTTATATACAGTATTTTATTACACATATATTATATTATATTATATTATCCATTTATAGTTTGAACCACCCAAATGCAGAAAATTCTATGTTTTCAGTTTTCAATGTCAGTGTTTTCTTGGACCTCCTGACAAAAAAACAAAAAAAAACAAAAAAAAAACAAAACTAAATAAAAAATAAACAAAATATTAATTTGCATACTTAAATGGATATGTACCATATTTTTTAAAACATAAGGTGCACGGCACTATAAGGCAAATTAAGCGAAATAAAACAGATAAGTCAAACTTTACTGAACTCATTCTTCTTGCTTCCTCCACTTTTATACCATTGATTCATTAATGTTGAATTCTCTTGCAGTTGCTCTATTCCCATGTTATTGTAGTATATTAATGACTAACCTCGTATTGTGGATGGATTATCTCAGTTATTCTCCTGACTGAAGTTTGGTCCGTTTACAGCATCCTGTCATGCAATTGCATTGTCCCTAACCATCGGGAACCCTCACATTGACTTTTATTGAATGGAAAAAAGTTAACGTTCATCCTTCAGCTTCACTGTGTTTATGTTATGCTAACATAGCTGTGTCGCTAGTGATCACGTAGCACATCATTATATACCAGCTAGCCCAACTACTATGAGCTAGTCAACTAAAGTGTGCCTTATAATGCGAAAAATACAGTAGGCTAAAGAAATAGAGGTAATGAGAAGGTCTTGGGTATTGTGTTGATGCAGAAGGACAGATGATAGCAGGTAGAAAGGATGGCCATTGTCAGCATCTATTTTAAAGAAGAGATGAGTAAAAGTAGCACATGTAATTGGTTAATGGACTGATTCATATATAGTGCCTTATACATTGCTTTTCTACACAACCTAAGCACTCAAAAGGCTTCATACAAGATGCCTCATCCAACCAGTCACACCCATTCATACAAGAACCTTTTTAGTTAGTCTGAATAATTCTTGTACACAGAGTGGCTTTCCCCAATTTTGATGTATTGTACATTTAGAGATTCTCTTATGCATACCTTTGTTGTAATTACTTTGCTTTTGACCATATATTATTTTGTGTTTCTGTACTACCATAGAGTACAGATTACAGAAATGTATCTGAAACCCTGCAGTGTGCAATTCTTTAAATTTTATTTACCTGTATAATACTTTCACGAATAAAAAGAGGATATCTTGATAGATAAAATATGAAGTGCAAGTAACACACAGTCAAGCTATACATGGTTGGCCTATGAATCTACATTAGACTTGAGTTGGAGGCTTGAATTCAAGTTCATGAGATAACAGCACCAGGTTCATTCATCTCAGACCATAACCTCATCTCTGACCTGACATCACATGTAATTTGTGGTCATAGGGGAAAAGTAACACCCCAAGGAAAAATGTGGAAAAATATTCATAATGTGTAGAGTTAAAAACTAATAATACATTACTAGACGAAATCCATTTTTTCTTATATTCTTTCAGGCTTACATTTGACTTTCATTGAAGAAAAACCACAATATACACAACACTGGAAGATTCATAGTTTAGCTAGTTAAACATAGTGTTGGGTCTAAACTTAGACCCCGCTGACCCCGGGACTTATTCCCGTGAAGGACAAAATAGCAAGGAAACAGCGGCTGATCGATTTACTTGCACAAGGGAGGCCTCGTCGGTATCTCAGGAATGCACTTTGAATCCCATCACGAATGACCCCGACCCCGGCCTCCGCTCGCTGCCTTTTATTTAAAAAAACTGTTACAATAAACAATAGTTTACACAATTACCTCCCCTCGTTACAAAGACAAGGCACTGTATGTATGTGTGCGTGTATGCACGTGTAAGCACGTGTGCAAGAATGTGTGTCTGTGTGTGTTTGTGTGGGTGTGTGTGTCTCTCTGTGTGCGTGACTTCCTGATCACAACTGTTTCTAACAACATCCTTGGTCATAAACGGGGTAATCTCCCCCACACCCAATATATGGTTCAATACCTGTATTGGTTCACCATACACAACACAGTGAAGCCATAAAAAGGGCAGGAAGCTTACCAAACATCAAACAAACCTTCACAAGGGATGTGCTTGTGAAACACTACAGCCTCCCCCCAGAACCTCGAAAGGCTGGGGAGGGGGACAAAGGAACTCCTTTGATCACAGAGTTGAAACAATGTAGAGATGGTAAGCATAAAAATGACAACATTTAACAATTCACTTTAAACTCCTTTTTGTTTTCATGCACCAGGGCCTTGCAGAGATGTTTGAAGGGGCAGATGCGTAAAGTTAAAACGGGGCACATGGAAGCAGGCTGAATAACAACAACCCAGATTCATCAAGAATCTAATATGGAATCACATCCTAGTATATGATGCCTACCATCACTGCTGACAATAATGGACAATGACACCCACGCCCTTTATAACACACTAGACAATCTGAAGAGTGGTTGCAGCAACAGGTCCCATCAACCTCGCTGTCTGAGGGAACGTTACAGGAGATCGTTCCTTCCTTCTCCGATCAGACTCTTTAATTCATCCACTTGGGTCAGAGCCACACATGTGGAACAGAATTAATCACACCTTAACGCACCCTGCCACTTTTTTACACCATGACATATATTTGGAAACATATTTGTCCCTTTACATTTTTATGTATATTTATATTTATAACTACAGTATATCTCTATATTTAACTATTTATTGTAATATTTATGAATGAATGAATATTTCTGCTTCTGCACTACTGATAGGGTACAATGTTGCTGCTCCTGCTGCTGATTGTGCTGGAGTGCAGGGCTGTGTTGATCTGAAACTGTGGACATTGAAAAGTCCATGGAAGAGATGGCAGCTTTATGAGATAACAATAAAATGCAAAGATTGATGTCAGCGCTTGGAAACAGATTAGGCAACAGATTAAAAAAAATGTGGGAAATAAAGTAGGCTCTGCCTGTGACTCACTCTTTGCATCTCTTCCTCCTTCTATCTTCTCCTCTCATCTATCATTCTCCACTTACTGTCCATCTAAGAACAAGGCACAGTTTGCTATTGCATCAATCTCTTATTTAATTATCCACACGTAACAACTCTTACACCTAATCCAAAATAAAATAATGATAGAAAAATGATACAGAACCAAAACATTGTGTCACGGTTCTAGGTCCGTTGGACCCAGTATTTTGAGTTTATTATGTTTTGGTTTATATTTGAATGATGGATTGTTTTCTTGTTCTCTTGTTGTGCTGGTGTTGATGATTATAATGATGTCCAGTATTAGAGTTTCATGTTTCTGTTTATCATTGTTTTTAGGAATTGTGGTCTCACATATTGTTTGAGTTCCATGTGTTATTTTCTGTTTCTCAGTGTCAAGTCTGCGTGCTTGTTTAGTAATTCATGTTTCCCGTTTTATTGTGAAAGTCTTTGTCTTATGTTAGTGTGTGCAGCTTGGTTCCCCCGTCTCGTTAGCCCTGATCCTTCCCAGCTGTGTCTCCCTTCTGTTGCCCATTCCCTAGTTACCTCAGTATGTATTTAAGCCCTGTGTTTTTCCCTGCCAGTTGCTGTGTCCTCCACGTTTGTTGTGTGTGTATTCATTGTTGTCTACCTTCAGCATCTCCAGTCTAGTTAGTTTAAGTTGTTGTTTATGTATTGCCAAGCGTGACTCTCCAGCAAATAAAGCTGCCGTTTAAGTTCATGTTTTGTCTCCGAGTCCTGCATGTGGGTCCAGCCACTGACAGCCACAGAACTCATCGTGACACATTGTGATTAATAGTTAAATGAGATTGTTTAGGGGCACATGCAGGAGTCCTTAAAAAACACACATTAAAAAAATGCCTCAAGAAAAGGGCACTTGGGGCATCCTAGAGAAAAGGGGCAAGTGCTCAAGCCCCTTCTATCTGTTGGTCATAGCAGTGACATACCACAATTTAGCCTCTAATGACAAATTTCTTTAAAATTCAGGATAAACTAGTTCATAAATGAATAACTTAGTGCTGAATGTGTGAACAGAACAGAACAGTGTCTGGAACTCAGTGTAATATTTTTCAGTAATTTAATGTGAGCTTGTATTTGCTGTACACCCAGTGGAAGAAGAGATAAATGTATTTTTAGGTTTATGTCAGCTGATGCTTCCTCTTTTTTTATTCAAAAAAAAATTTACATGTCAACAACTTCCTATAAACCTCTTCAGGGTTACTCATTTGCCTTTTTCCTGCTGTCACATCAGCTGGGCTCTGAATTCTTTTTGCATAAATCATTTTAACAGGGACTCAGCAACATGCAAAGGTAGGCTGTTTGGCTGTATTTATGTTAGAGATTTACTTCAGCTCTCTGAATAAATGCTAATATTACAGCTATAATATTGTAGATTTTTAAAACTCTGAATAAAAAATATTATTCTAATATCTACAGATTTAAATGTTGTGAATGCCTATCTCTGTGGTTTTTGGAGGGGTTTAAGCCATGTGTACTTTTTTAAACAAACTATTCCTTGTGCGTAAATGTTGTGTTATTTATTTTATTACACATATATTTTTGTAAGATAATTAGAATAATATATTTTGAACATGTAAATATAACTCAAATAACAAGGGAAAAGAAAAACTTAAAAACATCATGTTTTCATGAAAATCTCTGTCTACAAAATGTTTATCCTCAAAAAAGAGTAGGATGAAGTATACACTTTTTCTGTTCCTGCCCCCTTATTTCAAATTCCATTATTTACAAGTCAGTATTCAGAATTCGACATAATATAGTCGATACATGAAAATGAGGACAAGTCTTCAATAGAACACAATGAGACAACTCAATCCCTGAGAGGAAAATTTCTTATATTCTTGCAATTTATTGTTTTTAAACATTCATGCGAATTTTTGTATTGATGTACTTTAACTTCATCTGTACAGGTGTTCCACATACTAACTCTGTGATATTTTACATTTGTCCTTACTACTGGCTTACTGAATATAAAGATTCCTCTCGGTTCATGAGTATTTGGTCTTATTTGGAACAAGTTCTGAATGTTGTGAGGCAAAGATTTATTTTCTGCTTTGTATATTGTTTGTGCTGTTCCGAGGTCAGCCAAATCCTTAAATTTAAGAATGTTAAATTTAATAAAAAGTGGACTTGATAGCTTTTTGAAGTGGTTTTATTTAAGTGTTGCTTCACATCAGGTATCCCATTGCTAGTATTATCATTATTAGTGGTGTAGCAGTTGTAGTATAAGGTGTAGAATTAGTATTAATATAATTGGCTCAACAGTCTTTGCCCTAGGTGGGTTCAGTCTTGGACTTCCTGCCTTTTCTATTCTTTGGAACTAATATGGCCTCATGTGTTTCCAATAAAATTGATTAGAACTCTATTACTATATAGAAATTTTTTTTGAATACCAATTGATAACAGTAAAATTGATAACTCGTGTCTGCTGTTTAACATATTGGTCATATAGCAATATGTATATAAAGCAGCAAATAATGTAAATATAAATACAAATATAAATAAAATTTAATATGTAAATATTATAACACACCTCACACCTTTGAATGTGACCAATTTCCTCACTTTTTGTGGAAAAAGGAAGTAAAGATCAGTGGCGTCAAACTCCTTTGACGGGTCAGACCAGTAAAACTCCCTTTTCTGTCAGTGTAAGGAAGTTACATACTTAATAATTTGAAATCTGTCACCATGACTCTACCAGAAAAAGCTCTCGCAGTTCATTGCCCAGACTGTCCAGTTTCTTTGTTGTCATTTTCTTCCTTTTTTTCACATTCAGGCCTGAGAGATTCAGGTACAGAAACAGCTGCTGGTAAGAATGACCTGCGGTAGCACTCCTTCCCATGCTGTAGGTGTAAAAGTCGACTGTGAACAAGCTCCTCAGTGCTCATACAGTCTCATGCAGGGGGTGGGAGGTGTTGTCCATGAGGAATGTTAGGTTATACAACATCCTCTCCTCCCCAATCTGCTCAATGGACTTCAGCAGACAGTCCAGCACAGAGCGGGCCCTCTTGGACAGTTTGTTAAGTTTCCCCCGTCCCTCTCTGCCATTCCACCACGCCAGCTGACCACAGCATAAAACATAGCAGATGGCAACAGTTTCATAGAATTTCCTTAGAAGAGTCCTGTTCACCCCAAAGGATCTCAGTCACTGTAGCAGGTGGAGATGGCTTAGATCATTTTTGTAAAGTGTTCACGGACCAATCCAGTTTGTTATTGAGGTGAACACCCAGGTATTTGTACTCCTCCCCCGTTTCAATGTCCAAACCCTGGATGTTAACTGGTGTAATAGGGAGTGATTTCTTGCTGAAGTCAATCACCAGCTCCTTCGTCTTGCTGGCATTGATGCGATCTTCACTAGCAACTCCCACAGAGTGAAATCTTCTTCAAACCTCTAGGCCTGCCCCAGAAGATGAATAAAACTCAGTACTTATTATGAGCAGTGTAATAGCAACTTCTGCTTTATGAAATGTTAGAGGTACTGCACAGAGGATATGGACTTTTACACAATGATGTTGTATTCAGTCATGCAGAAAACTGTGTATTTAAAATATTGTCCTTTCTGGTTACTCTAGTATTATTGAGTCTTGTGTACGTTTGAATACAAAAATTTCCCCTTGTGGGACAAGTAAAGGATTATTTTATCCTATTCTATTCTATCACACATTGCTAGCAGAACACAGTGTGAACGAATTCCACATTAACAATTTAACTAAGCACACAAGGGAAAACCTTTGACCTTTTATTTAATGCTGTCAGAGAAAATCTAGAAACAAGAGTGAACAGCAGAATAAGTTGTTTGGCATTGGCAGAAAAGATTTTGAAGGTTTTCATGGGTCCAACCCGCATACTCTACTTGATCGTGGCTCAAGAGTTGGCAGTCCGTCCTGTAATCGGAAGGTTGCTGGTCAGAGCCCCGGCTCGGACAGTCTCGGTTGTTGTGTCCTTGGGCAAGACACTTCACCCGTTGCCTACTGGTGGTGGTCAGAGGGCCTGGTGGCACCAGTGTCCGGCAGCCTCGCCTCTGTCAGTGCACCCCAGGGCGGCTGTGGCTACTATGTAGTCTGCTGTGACTGTGTGTGTGAATGGGTGGATGACTGAATGTGTAAAGCGCTTTGGGGTCCTTAGGGACTAAGTAAAGTGCTATACAAATAAAGGCCATTTACCATTTATACGTTTATATATCCACTACCATGCAATGGTTTGGACACACTTTCTCATTTAATGTTTTTT